>SKCR01036571.1:0-53475 GCA_019454045.1 Zanthoxylum bungeanum | reverse complement strand
TAATCTGGGATTATACAGAAGAGAGAGAAAATTAATCTAGGATTAATTACGGAGATATTTTATCTAATAAAATATCGTCTAGAGAGAGATAACGATTAATTTGAATTAATCGGTAAATTAATATATTCGATATATTAAACGAAATTAGATTTCGACGCGGAATTAAAATTAGATTTTAATTCGGGCAAACGAGTTAATTTAGAATTAATTCGTTAGCGACGTAAATAATAATTTCGCTAGGCGCAATTATTTATTTAAATTCGATTTAATTAACGTCGCGACGTAAGCTCAGTATTTCGGAAATATCGAACCCGAACGCGTGAGTGCACGTGGCCCACTTTCATTTGAAAACGTGTGAGGCCCACATGACACATGTCATATTATGCATTATTTTATTCTAATGCATTGCATGAAGATTGTGTACAATACACTCAATGGTCTTGCATGGAGTTTGAGTGTTTGACACTCTAAACCATTGCATGATTTGTGTCATAAATTTATTATCAATTTAATAAATTTTATGGCATAAATATAAATTGATTTTTGGTAAATCATTTTAACTTAATACAAGATCATCTCTCTCAAATTCTCTCCTCTCCTCACGCCCAAAAACTGAAAAATGTTACTGGTTTGGAACCAATTCAGGCGTGACTTTAGGGAAGCAAGGGTTGGATTTTCATGGTGAAAATTCAAGTGCTAGCACACTACGAGTCTTGCGAAGGTGGTAGGGAGGTTCGACCATGAGCCGGGATCCATCCAACGAAGCTAGGAGCTGTGTTTCTCATCTCAAAATTCTGTTTTTGGAGGCAGTGGACTGCATGCAGTAAGCTTACCAAGGCAGTGCGTTTTTGGGCATGATTCGTCTTCAAATCGTCATAACCGATCAATGTAAGTATTCCGCTATCTTCATTGGTGTATTCACGTATGTTTTCATGTCTTAATTTGATCTTGGGACCTTAGAATAAACCAACACATATTTATCCGATATAGAGACTAGTTACCAGAGATCCGATATGCTTCATACGGGGCAGACATAATTCCAGCCTCAGGCCTTGCATGTGACATCTGATGCTGGATCGAAATACGCAATACTACGTATACTAACGCCTGATATAGATCACATATTCCTGTAGGATATTTATGGAGAATGGGTAGGCATGGCGCTTGCTAGAGCCAACCTTGTCTGTGAATCGATATAAACTTAGTACTAGGTACTTACGTGTTCGGATAGTCTGACAACGTGATTTACTGCCAACATATCCGGATCTCATGGGTCGCTTCCCGAAGATTCACCGATGACGTATGACTCACACTTTATTAATTTGGGATAAATAGTAGAGAGAGAAATAATCTGGGATTAATTACGGAGATATTTTATCTGGGATAAAATTGTTGGACAATTATGACCCATAGCGTCACTATTTGTATAGATCATGGTGTTGTTGTACAAATTAACTACGTGACAAAGGAGATTGCTCTCTTATCATTTGTGATTAGATCACCAAGATATATAAATGATAGGAGGTCCCTATGATTTGTTCCTGGATTGAGAATGATATGAGACATTATCAGTCCACGAAGGATAAATCATCAAATATCCCTAGTCAGAGTATTATCGAGATTGGACATTGATAAATGCGTAAAAGACTAGTATTACACTTGTGCGCGTTGTGAGGGCACAACGTCATAGTTCTCATATATTTGGGTATAGGATACTTATGCAAGTGTAATAGAAGGTTGTGTTTTACCGATGGTATGTGAAACAGCTTCGTTCTGGATAGACCCCCTCGGAATTCCATTGGTAGTATGACTATGTGTCAATGGAAGTTCGAAATCAGGGTAGGTGTGTTTGGTCTTAACCTGAGACTTGCACCGCTAATACTTGCGACAATCAATATACTTTGGTTTTGGTCGTCCAGGGCTTTAACATGTTTTGTGTATGCCTCTGCTAGGTATATTGAGAATCGTAGTGTGTTGGGTGTGATGTAAAAATGGAAGTGTCACTCCAGTATGGAGATGATGGTCACGTAGGATACGGTACTAGTTCTCTTATGTACTGCCGTCATCGGGATAAATTGACAAGGTCAGGTTTATCCGATTATAGAGACTAGTTACCAGACATCTGACATGTGCTTCGTACGAGGCATACACAATTCCAGCCCCAGGCCTAGCGCGTGATCATCCGATACTGGATTGACATAAGCAATACTACGTATACTACGCCTGATATAGATCCTTATATTCATGTAAGGATATTTCTGGAGAATTGGGTAGGCATGGCGATTTGCTAGAAGCCAACCTTTCTTGTAAATCGGTATAAATGTAGTACTAGGTACTTACGTGTTCGGATAGTCCGACGACCGAATTTACTGCCAACATATCCGGGGATCTCATGGGTCGCTTCCTGAAGATTCACCGATGACGTATGACTCGCACTTTAATTAATCTGGGATTAATTAGATGAGAGAGAAAATTAATCTGGGATTAATTGAGGAGATATTTTATCTGAGATAAAATATTAATTATAAGAGAAAACGATTAATTTGGAATTAATCGATAAAATAATATATTTGATATATTATACGAAATTGGATTTCGACGCGGAATTCAAATTATATTTTAATTCGGGCGAACGAATTAATTTAGAATTAATTCGTTAGCGACGTGAATAGTGATTTTGCTATGCATAATCATTTAATTACGTCGCGACGAAAAATTCGTTAATTTGCAATTTGCGAACCCGAGTCCGGGATTTTTTGTGAGCGCATTCGCATTTCGAATTTGAGTGCGGCACGCAAGTCAAATCTAGCGTCAAATCGCTAGTCGCATCTAGCGTCACATCATTCGTCAATCAAGTGATAGATGTCTTTCACTTTGAGTGATTGACGCCAGTCACTATTCATTGATTGTTGGAGTTGATGTGAGTGATTGTCATTTAATTGGTTTGACTTTTTGAAAGCCAAATTCATTGTAAATGAATTTGAAATTCATAAAAGTGTATTAGACACACTTTATGCCAACCACCAAACATATATCTCTCTTAAAACTCTTCATCTCTCTCACGCCCATGGAATGGCTATTTTCTTCTGGTTTTGCCGAGAGCCAATGAGGAAAAAGGAAGCAAAGTGTGATGATTTTGTGGCAAAATCATCAAGAACTAGCACTCCGAGAGACATGAGAAGGTGATAGGGAAGTCCAACCCATGAGCTTGGAATCAAATCACAAAGCTTGGAGCTTGATAGAGGAAGATTGAAGCCGAAAACAGTGGGATGTTTCACTGCCACTGCTGAGCATGTAGGAAGGAAGAAAATGAGTTTTTGTTGCCTCTCGCATCGTTCAACCGATCGATGTAAGTATTCCACAACTTCCTCGATTGTATTCGCACTTATTTTCTTGCTTGTTATTCGATCCTCGGGACCGTAGAAACTCCAACAATGGTATCAGAGCGATTGAAAAGCATGAAATTTGATTTGGTCTTAAAATTTGGGTAAAATGTTTTTGAGCATGATTTAATGAAATTGGATGAATTTTATCTTAAATGTGTTTTATTGAATATTGATTGGATCAATTTGATCAAATTTTGTTTGGAACAATTTTTGCCCAAAATATGAGCTTGGCCGAATGACATAGCCCTAATTCTTGGTGATTTTGATTTTTTGATTCATTGGATGAGTTAGAATCATGTTGGGAAATGTTGATTTAATGTCGATTGTGATTTAATTGGATTGAAACCGAATCGGACACAAATTACACAAATTTTCGAGAATGATATAGCATGTAATTGGGTTTGATTTTTTTAAAATGTGTTGAAATGTTTTAATGTTAATGGCATGATTAGTTAGTGTAAATTGATGTTTTAGAAATGTTAATTGGGTGATTAATTATGTAATACACTTTGAGTAATTAAATTATGAAATTGGATTTTTGTAATTTAATTATTTGGGCTTAAAATTGGATTTGGGCTTGAAATGTTGTAATTGGGCTTATTGGGCTTGGTTGTACCAAGTTGGGTTTAGGCTAAATTGGTTGGATCCAATTGGGCCCAAAACCACTTCCACAAAGCCCAAATGCGACTAATGGACCTTTAAAGTTTAATTGGGCCTAATGGGCCTAAATTGATTTCTAGGCTTATGGGGTTACTCCTTGATTGGACTTTGGTTATCGGTTTGACCCGAGTTGACCAAAAGTCCACGCCTTAAAAATTAATTAAAAGCCCATTGGACTTTAATTAAATTAACGTTGGACGTTAATCGGGCTTTGAGACCCGGAACGATTAAATTTGGAATTTAAGTCGTAAAGGTTCGTTAATAAAGTGTAATATTAATTTGGAATTAAATAACGAATTAGTATTAAATACCAATTGAATTGGATTTAATTTTGTAGTTTAATTTAATTCAAGAATTCGTACTTTGAGTACCTATTCGCAAAACGAGTTTGACTCGCACAAAATCAAATCGTTGTTTGAACATTGGATGGTCACTAATTATCAGATTAATTAATTTGATTAGATTGATTGATAATATGCTTGTGTGAATACATGGTTGTGATGCATGAATAATGTATATCGGATGGATATTAGATGGATGATGCAATTTTAGAAATTGTTGTAATAAAATTGATTTATTAATTAGACCTGCGTGTCCAGCATTATTACCTCCTTATTCTTTGTATTTCTTCTCACCTTTTCCCCTCAATGTAAATGAGGTTTCTTTAGAAGTGTAGTGTAACGGGTAGAAGTAATACTTGTGCTAGCGGGAGAGAGAAAGGGAGAGATTTGATCTAGGATCAATGTGTAAGGTATCCATCCGCATATCATTATTACTTTAATTATACGCGCTTTATTATGTGTTTAGAAAGCATGTTTAAGGGTGTATGATGATGAGACCTTAACAAAGATAATAAATTGGTTGCCAATTTGCACGCGAAAAACCCTCGCAAAATATTAAGCATTTTTACTTCCATTGAGTGATTCTTACTCAAGGTCCAAGACTGGCATTGGCTTGTTGGCCAAAGTCAAGGCCTTGTCCGTCGATGAGGTTTGGTGAAGAAGGCTTTGTTCCATATTGGTGTGTCTTGTCCAAGTTGTGGTTTGTTGGCCAAAGTCAAGACCACTTCTTGTCCATCGACATTGATTACAAAGCTTTCCATGGTCAATGGGTCACGCTTAACTGGGATCACTAAGTTTGTTGTGCCAAAGCCAAGGCTTAGTTGATTCAGAGGAAAAAGGTTAGGCAATATATTGGATATATTGGAATATATAAGATATATGTTTCGGATTTGGATGTCTCCCAACTGGATCTAGGAATTGGATTGGATCCAATTGATCTTAGAGATCTACCTAGTTAATTATCATACAATTTGTTGGCCAAAGTCAAGATTGTGTGATATTTAACGGGATCCTAGCCCACTAGGAAACACGATTTCCCGAGTACTCGACAGAGGGTTAGAGGCTCGCCGAAAAATAGTGGGAGGCAAGAATTGAATTTGCAATATTCGTTTAATTGCTTTCCATACGCGCTCAAACAAATATCATTTGTCGTTAAATAAATTAAATGTTAGTTGGACTAATATTTAAATCGTTGTTTTAATAAAACAGTTGGACTGTATTCAAACAAATTAATTATAGTTGATTCAATAGTTGGACTATAATAATCATTATAATAAATAATACCTAAATCGTTGATTAAATAGTAGGACTATTAGAATCAAGAATAAAATTGAAAGATGACAATTTAAAACATAATCCTAGGAAAAATGTATTTAAATTGTTTAATTTTCAAATTGGGAAAAATTTCAGGATGGTCCTGGAATCTAATAAGTTACATTATTTGATAAAATAACATATTATGCCTAATCCCGAAGTTAAGCAAATAGTAGAGCATAATCTTTGGAAGATTTATGTGATGGTAACTTTAGTGCTTAATCCATTAAGCTTGCCAAGTAGATTCCTTAATTTCTTTGTCAGAACTAAGGGTTAGATCATTAAAGTATGATATTGAAATTGAAGGATGTTCATAGATCTATTTTAGATCTTAGAAGGAAATTGCAATTGATAACTCTTGGAGAGTTAATGGCTATTCTCAAGGAGACAAAGCCAAAATTTGCAATACTGTAAGTAGAGCAAGACGCATCTTACTTCGATATTCTAGAAGGCCAAGGCTTGGCCAAAGGCTTCTGGGATATGAAAAAAGGCAAAGGCAAAATCATTATAATCTTCTGGGAAGATAAAGGACATATCCCAAAATGGCTGCCTAAATTGTGGCAAACGGGATCGCGGAAGCGTGACTGCCATTTGAACAAAGCAGACATGAAGGAATTGAAAAACGGGCAAGGCTCTGACTTCAAATATGTTTGTCATAATTATGTCACTACTAGTATTAAAAATGGATTTTAAATACTTAGTGTGGTACATAAATATATACTGAAGTTCAGAATCTGCTATGAGCAGGATACTGACTTCAGATTGAGATTTAATCTACGAATTGGAAACGGGACGAAAGTCGCTGTTTTAACCATAGAAACCTAAGTTTATGAACTACCTTCGGGTGTGTACTTAAATTAGGGAGCTGTTATAATGTAACTAGTTTGACTAGAAACATTATTTCTATATAAGTGTTTAATCCGTTGCAGATTTACCTTTATATTCTAGAACACTAAAGTGTTTTATTATATAAAGATGACATTGAGAAAAACACATTAGATGTGAATAACAGAATTTATATTTTGAATATAAATAAATCTCAAACATATAACGTGACAAACAAATAGCTCAAACTGATTTGATCAGATGAAACTTAATTGTGGCATTGTTGTCTGGGACACAATTAAACAAGAATCGTATATCCGCACTTTCGAAGAGTGGGTACTCGGACATATTTGATTCTATTCAAATAAAAGTCTACGAATCTAGTTTACTGGGCAAAGTGCCTAAAACACTATTTACTTGGTAAAAGTGCAAATACCACAGATCTGCTAGCCCTAGTTCATAGTGAAGCAAGTGGGCCCATGTCTAGCTAGGCTAGAGGTGGATATGAATATTTCGGATGTGGCATCGCGTTGTGGTTATGTGTTTCTTTTGAAGAACACAAATCGGAAACTTTTATAAGTTTCGACACGAAATAGACAAACAGATCGGCTAAAGTATTAACCGTCACGGTTAGACCATGATGAAAATACTTAAGCAATAATTATCTAATTCTTGAAAGAGTATAGTATTCTTTCAATGAGGACTCCTCCCGGAACACGTCATTTTGACGATGTGTCCGAACCGAGTAACCGAATTTTGTTGGACATGATAAAGTTAATCATGAGTTGCTCTGAGCTACCATTTCCTTCAGCGGATACGCTTTAGCAGTGAAAGAACTTATTTAGAATAAGGTTCCGTTAAAATCTGTTTGACAGACTTCATATTAGATATGAACAGGAAAGAAACTGGGTTTTCTCATTCCTGAAGATTTGGGTATGTTAGGCATATGTTTGGATGATACCAAACTAAAACCCAAATTGGATAATTGCCAAATCTAGGTTATCCTAGGGATACCATAAGTATAGTACTTATACATCTCACATGAGAACAATTTAATTGTTGCTCACCATGCGGTTTTCCTAAGAGGAATACCTATATGCAGGAGTAAGTAGGAGGATAGTAAAACTCGATGAAAATCAGAGTAATACTATTCTAGGCACCGATTCCAAATGGAACAGAAATAGTTCATCAAGGATGAAACTATACCATTACATCTTCGAATACACCCCGCGTATGTCGGAGAGAGTCAGAAAACAACCTAGGTATGGGTTTCTGATCTCACCTCATAAAGATGTCAATCTTATTGAGGTATACCAACTGACTACGTATGAGGAAGTGATACAAGGTGTCGACTCTCTGTTATGGTAAAGTGCCAGAACATCCGAAATGGATTCCATGTATATCAACTATGTTTGGATACTAGTTGATATACCGCAAGGCATTGTGCCTATTGGTACTTTATAAGTCTTTAGGGAAGACATACATGGATGGCAATATACCAACGTACTAAGCTAGACTTATTGCGAAAAGGTATCGTTATCAACATTGTGTCGATTACGACGAAACCTTTTACCTGTTGCCATGGTAAATCCATTTAGATAATGCTTGCTAATGCTGCATGTTTCATTTATGAAATATGACAATTTAACGGGAAAATCGCTTTCCTGCAAAAAGGAAACCTTTTGGAGGATGTTTACAACATCCTGTCGGTTTTGTCGTACCAAAACTAGCAAACAAGGTTTGTAGGTTACTCGATCCATGTATGGATTGAAGCAAGCATTAGGTTCTTAGAATTATCGTTTTGATGTAATCATAATGGAGTATGATTTAATTCAAAGCGAAAATGATTCTTGTGTAATTAGGAGGTTAGTGGGAGCGCACTGACAATGTTGTCCTATGCAATAATGATAATATATGTCATTTCATGGAAATGATATTCCCATAAATTAATCGGTGAAAGCTTGGCTTTCGAGAAAACTCTCCGAGAAATTGAACAGTGATAAATGTACAGGACTCGGTGTCTCATATGCTTTGAGCATATGAATTCACAAACAGGCTAATCCAAGTGATAATCACTGGATTGAAGTTAAGAACATCCTTTAGTATCTTAGAGAACTAAGGATGTTGTCTTATTATGGAGATGGAGAACTTCAAGTGACTGAGATCACTACTGCAAGTTTCCAAATCGATAAAACGACTATAAGTCGCAAACGGTACTATACAGTTTGAATAACGGAACAGTAAGCTGGAAAGCTTCCAAGCAAGATACTGTTACCGATAAACAACACACAATGCGGGTTATTGCTACAGCTGAGGCAGCAATAGCAGCCATTTGGGTAGATAATAAATCTAAATATATTAGATATAGTTCTGTTAGCAGCTGAGCTAGGCTTCAGCACAGGTTAAAGAATTAATGGTCTCATCAACGATCCAGATACATACTTCGATTCATCTGATTCGTTCGGATCATACATCGTGGCGATGTGATGATCGAATAATCGCAACAGATGATATCATCGATGAAATGCAATTGACAAAATCATCCTCAGTAGTTTAAGCCAACCGTACATAGTTAGGGTGTTAGACACTCGAGTGACTGGCTATAGGCCAAGTGGGAGATTGTTGGAAAATTATGACCCATAGCGTCACTATTTGTACATATCATGGTGTTGTTGTACAAATTAACTATGTGATAAAGGAGATTGCTCTCTTATCATTTGTGATTAGATCACGAAGATATATAAATGATAGGAGGTCTCTATGATTTGTTCCTGCATTGAGAATGATATGAGACAGTATCAGTCCACGAAGGATAAATCATCAAATATCTCTAGTCAGAGTATTATCGAGATTGGACATTGATAAATGCGTAAAAGACTAGTATTACACTTGTGCGCGTTGTGAGGGCACAACGACATAGTTCTCATATATTTGGGTATATGATACTCATGCAAGTGTAATAGGAGTTGTGTTTTACCGATGGTACGAGAAAAAGCTTCGCTCTGGATAGACCCCCTCGGAATTCCATTGGTAGTATGACTAGTGTCTATGGAAGTCCGAAATCAGGGTAGGTGTATTTGGTCTTAACTTGAGACTTGCACCGCTAATACTTGCGACAATCAATATACTTGGGTTTTGGTCGTCCAGGGCTTTAACAGGTTCTGTGTATGCCTCTGCTAGGTATATTGAGAATCGTAATGTGTTGGGTGTGATGTCAAGATGGAAGTGTCACTCCAGTCATATGGAGATGATGGTCACGTAGGATACGGTACTGGTTCTCTATGTACTACAGTCATTGGGATAAAATGACAAGGTCAGGTTTATCCGATTATAGAGACTAGTTACCAGACATCCGACATGTGCTTCGTATGGGGCAGACACAATTCCAGCCCCAGGCCTAGCACGTGATCATCCGATACTAGATCGACATACGCAATACTACGTATACTACGTCTGATATAGATCTTTATATTCCTGTAAGGATATTTCTGGAGAATTGGGTAGGCATGGCGCTTTGCTAGAAGCCAACCTTGTCTTGTAAATCGGTATAAACGTAGTACTAGGTACTTACGTGTTCGGATAGTCCGACGACCGAATTTACTGCCAACATATCCGGGGATATCATGGGTCGCTTCCGAAGATTCACTGATGACGTATGACTCGCACTTTAATTAATCTGGGATTAATTAGATGAGAGAGAAAATTAATATGGGATTAATTGAGGATAATTTCATCTGGGATAAAATATTAATTATAGAGAGAAAATGATTAATTTGGAATTAATCGATAAAATAATATATTTGATATATTATAAGAAATTGGATTTCGACGCGGAGTTCAAATTAGATTTTAATTCGGGCGAACGAATTAACTTAGAATTAATTCGTTAGCGACGTTAATAGTGATTTCGCGGCATAATCATTTAATTACGTCGCGACGAAAAATTCGTTAATTTGCAATTTGCGAACCCGAGTCCGGGATTGTTTGTGAGCGCATTCGCATTTCGAATTCGAGTGCAGCACGCAAGTCAAATCTAGCGTCAAATCGCTAGTCGCATCTAGCGTCACATCATTCGTCAATCAAGTGATAGATGTCTTTCACTTTGAGTGATTGATGCCAGTCACTATTCATTGATTGATGAAGTTGATGTGAGTGATTGGCATTTAATTGGTTTGACTTTTTGAAAGCCAAATTCATTGTAAATGAATTGAAATTCATAAAAGTGTATTAGACACACTTTATGGCAACCACCAAACATATATCTCTCTCAAAACTCTTCATCTCTCTCACGCCCATGGAATGGCTATTTTCTTCTGGTTTTACCGAGAGCCAAGGAGGAAAATGGAAGCAAAGTGATGATTTTGTGGCAAAATCATCAAGAGCTAGCACTCTGAGAGACATACGAAGGTGATAGGGAAGTCCACCCATGAGCTTGGAATCAAATCACAAAGCTTGGAGCTTGATGGAGGAAGATTGAAGCCGAAAATAGTGGGCTGTTTCACTGCCACTGCCGAGCATGTAGGAAGGCAGAAAATGAGTTTTTGTTGCCTCTCACGTCGCTTAACCGATCGATGTAAGTATTTCATAACTTCCTCGATTGTATTCGCATTTATTTCTTGCTTGTTATTCGATCCTCGGACCGTAGAAACTCCAACAAAATTATCATTTAAGAGAGAGAACGATTAATTTGGAATTAATCGATAAAATAATATATTCGATATATTATACAAAATTGGATTTCAACGCGGAATTAAAATTAGATTTTAATCGGCGGGCGAACGAGTTAATTTAGAATTAATTCGTTAGCGACTTGAATAGTGATTTTACTAGACATAATTATTTAATTACGTCGCAACAGAAAGTTAGTTAATTTAGAATTAGCGAATCCGAGCCCGGTAGTGTTTGCGGGGCCACTCGCATTTCGAATCGGGTGGGGCCCACAAGTCACATAAAGCGTCAAATCATTAGTCATTCTTGTGATGTAAGTCACATCACTTTGAGTGATTGACACAATGTCACTATTCATGATTGATGTAAGTGGTTGGAAAGCTTTGTGGCTTTAATTGCCTTTGACTTTTGGAAGAAAAATATATGGTAAATGAATTTTTGAAATTCATGAAGTGGATTAGATACACAAAATCAAAAAAACCAACCAAGAAACTCTTCATTTCTCTCCCTCTCTCTCACGGCCTCAAGGCCATTTTCTTCTCCTTTTTACTGCTTTGCCGTGAGATTGGTAGAAGAAAAGTGATGTTTTATTGCAAAATCAAGAGTGCTAGCACACAAAGGGGTCTTGCGAAGGTGATAGGGAACCGCACCTGTGAGCTTGGAATCACAGCACAAAGCTTGCAGCTTGATGGAGGTAATGGCCGAAAATTTGAAGGACCAAAAATAGTCCATTGCCGTGAACACCATGGAGGGGAGCTTGAAGTTTTTTGTGTTCTTCGCATCGCTCAACCGATCAATGTAAGTATTCCATAACTTCTTTGATGTATTCACATGTTGTTTCATTACTTAAAATGATACCGGTTAGACCGTAGAAACCCAACAATAGTATCAGAGCGTGGTTGAGCATGAAACTTGAACTTAGGGTTAAAATTGGGTAAATTGATTTTGAGCATGATTTGATTAAATTAATTGATTGAGTATGCTTGAATGATGTTAATTTAAGTTGGATGTGATCAATTTCATGAAAATTGATTTGGAACAATTTTCCTCAAATTGGTGAGGCTTGGCCGAATACTACATGAACCCTAATGTCTTGGTATTTTTGTTTCATTGATCATTGGATGACTTGAAACGATTGGGAATGTTGATTGTGGATTTAATTGGATTAAAACCAATCAGACAAAAATTACCCCAAATTGCCGAGACTTATAGCATGAAATGGGTTTGATTTTTATTAAAATATTTTGGACATGTTTTGATGTTAATGATCATAATTAATTGTGTAAATTAATGTTTTAGAAATGTTAATTTGGGTAATTAATTATGTCAATACACTTTGGTTAATTAAGTTATAAAATTTGGAATTTCATAATTTAATTAATTGGGCTTATTTTGGAATTGGGACTTAAAGTTGAAATTGGGCTTTAATGGGCTTGGGTGTACCAAGATGGGTTTAGACTAAACTGGTTGGATCCAATTGGGCCCAAAACCATATCCATAAAGTCCAATTATGACTAATGGACCTTTAATATTTAATTGGGCCTAATGGGCCTAAATTGGTTCTTGGCAAATAAGGGTGATTCCTTAAATGGGCTTTGGTATTTGGGTTTGACCCATATTGACCAAAAGTCCATGCCTTAGAAATTAATTAAAACCCCATTGGACTTTAAATTAAAATTAACATTGGATGTTAATCGGGCTTTGAAACCCGTAACGATTAGATTTAGAATCTAAGTCGTAAAGGTTCGGTAATAAAGTGTAATATTTAATTTGGAATTAAATAACGAATTAGTATTAAATACAAATTAAATTGGATTTAATGTTGTAGTTTAATATAATTCAAGAATTCTTACTTTGATTACTTATTCGTAAAACGAGTTGGACTCGAGCAAAATCAAATCGTTGTTTGAACATTGGTTGGTCATTAATTATCAGATTAATTAATTGGATTAGATTGATTGATAACATGCTTGTGTGAATACATGGTTGCGATGCATGAATAATATATATAGGATGGATATTAGATGGGTGGGGTAATTTTGGAAATTGTTGTAATAAATTTAGAATTTATTAATTGGACCTGGGTGTCCAGCCTATTACCTCTTTGACTCTATGTATTTCTCTTCTCACATATTCCCCTCAATGTAAATGAGGTTTCTTTAGAAGTGTTATGTAACGGGTAGAAGTAATACATGTGCTAGCGGGAGAGAGGAAATGAAGAGATTTGTTCTAGGAACAATGTTTAAGTATCCATCCGCATATCATTATTATATTTATTTCTATGCGCCTTATTATGTGTTTAGAATGCATGTTTAAGGGTGTATGGTGATGAGACCTTAACAAAGATAATAAATTGGTTGCCAATTGCACGCGAAAAACCATCAACATCATATTAAGCGTTTTTCCTTCCATTGAGTGATTCTTACTCAAGATCCAAGACTGGCATTGGTTTGTTGGCCAAAGTCAATGCCTTTGTTTGTCGCGGATGTGTTTGAATCACGAGAGCTTTGTTCCATATTGGTGTCTTGTCCAAGTTGTGATTGTTGGCCAAAGTCAAGATCACTTCTTGTCCATCGACATTGATTACGAAGCTTCCATTGTAAATGGGTTCCGCTTAACTGGGATCACTAAGTTTGTTGTGCCCAAGCCAAGGCTTAGTTGATTCAGAGGAAAAATGTTAGGCAATATATTGGATATATTGACATATATAAGATATATGTTTCGGACTTGGACGTCCACCTACTGGATCTAGGAATTGGATGGGATCCAATTGATCTTAGAGATCTACCTAGTTAATTATCATACAATTTGTTGGCCAAAGTCAAGATTGTGTGTTATTTAACGGTATCCTAGCCCACTAGGAAACAAGGTTTCCCGAGTACTCCACAGAGGGTTAGAGGCTCACCGAAATATAGTGGGAGACAAGTATTAAATTTGCAATATTCGTTTAGTAACTTGCCATACGCGCTCATATCATTTTTCGTCAATATAAATTAATATATTAGTTGGACTTATAATTAATTGTTGTTTTAATAAACAGTTGACTGTATTCAAACAATTTCAATTAATAGTTGATTTTATAATTGGATTATAGTAATCAATATAATTGAATTAATACAATTAAATTATAGTTGATTTAATAGTCGGACTATAGTAATTATTATAATAAATAGTACCTAAATCGTTGATTAAATAGTTGGACTATTGCAATCAAGACAAATTGAAAGATTATTGTTTAAAAACATAATCCTGGGTGAAAATATTTTAAACGACTTTAATTTTCAAATTGGGAACAAAATTTCAGGATGGTCCTGGAAACTAAGAAGTTACTTTATTTGATAAAATAACATCTTAGGTCTAAGCCTGGAGTGGAGTAAGCAATAGTAGTAGAACATGATATTTGGAATATTCATTGATGATAAATTTAGTGCTTAATCCAATATGCTTGCCAAATAGACTCTTTAATTTCTTATCAGAACTAAGGATTAGATCTTTAAGGTATGATAATGAAATTGAAGGATCTTCATAGATCTATTCTTAAATCTTAGAAGTACTAAATTGCAATAGTAAACTCTTGGAGAGTTAATGGCTATACTCAAGGAGTCAAACCCAAAGTTTGCAATAAGGCAAGAAGCGCAAGGTGCGCATCTTATTTCGACATTCCGGAAGGCCAAGGCTTGGCCAAAGGCTTATGGGGTACCGAAAAGGGCAAATGCATAATCATTATAATCTTCTGGGAAGATAAAGGACATATCCCAAAATATCTGCCTAAATTGTGGCAAACGGGGACACGGAAGCGTGACTGCCATATGGACAAGGCAAACATAAAGGAATAGAAGATGGTGCAGGGCTCCGACTTCAAATATGTTTGTCATAAACATGTTCACTGCTAGTATTAAAATTGGATTTTAGATACTAAATGTGGTACATAAATATGTACTGGTGTGCAGAATCTGCTGATTAGCAGGAAACTGACTTCAGTGGAGATTAATCTGTGAATTGAGAACGGATGAAAAGTCACTGTTTTAACCGTAGAAACCTAAGTTTAGGAACTACCCTTCATATGTGTACTTAAATTAGGAAACTGTTACAATGTAACTAGTTTGACTAGATACATTATCTCTATATCAGAGTATAATTCGTTGCAGATATACCTTTATATTCTAGAACACTAAAGTGTTTTATTTTATAAAGATGATATTGAGATAAACACATTAGATGTGAATAACAGTATTTATATTTTGAATATAAATAAATCTCAAACATATGACATGACAAACTAATAGCTCAAAATTGATTTTATCAGAAGAAACTTAAATGTGGCATTGATGTCTGGGACACAATTAAACAAGACTCGTATATCCACACTTTCGAAGAGTGGGTACTAGGACAGATTTGATTCCAATCAAATAATGTCTACGAATCTAGTTTATTAGGCAAAGTGCCTAAAACACCTTTTGCTTGGTAAAAGTGCAAATGCCACTGATCTGTTAGCCCTAGTTCATAGTGAAGCAAGTGGGCCCATGTCTAGCTAGGCTAGAGGTGGATATGAATATTTCGTGAACATTACGGATGTCGCATCGCGTTATGGTTATGTGTTTCTTATGAAACACAAATCGGAAACTTTTAGAGTTTCGACAAGAAGTAGACAAACAGATCGGCTAAAGTATTAAATCGTCATGGTTAGACCATGGTGAAAATACTTAAGCAATAAGTTTCTCAAATACATGAAAGAGTATATTATTCTTTCAATGAGGACTCCTCCCGGAACACATCAATTTGATGGTGTGTCCGAACAGAGAAACTAAATTCTGTTGGACATGATAAGGTTAATCATGAGTCACTCTGAGCTACCATTTCCTTCAACGGATACGCATTAACAGTGCAAAACTTATTTTGAATAACGGTCCATAAAAATCTGTATGATAGACTTTCATATTAGATATGAACAGAATAGAAACTGAGTTTTCTCATTCCTAATGATTTGGATATGCTGGGCATATGTTTGGATGATACCAAACTAGAACCCAAATCGGATAAGTTCCAAGTTCTGTAGGTTATCCTAGGGAAACCAAAGTATAGTACTTATACAACTCACAAGAGAACAATGAAATTGTTGCTCGCCATGCGGTTTTCCTAAGAGGAATACCTATATGTAGTGGTAAGTGGGAGGATAGTAAAACTCGATGAAAATCGGAGTAATACTATTCCAGGCACCGATTCCTTAATGGTACACAACTAGTTCATCAAAGATGAAACTATACCAGTAATCTTTGAATACACAGGAACCGCGTAGGTCGGAGAGAGTCAGAAAACAACCTGGGGTATGGGTTTCTGATCTCACCTCATAAAGATATCAATCTTATTGAGGAATACCAACTGACTACGTATGAGGAAGTGATACAAGGTATCGACTCCCTATTATTGCAAAGTGCCATGATGTCCGAAATGGATTCCATGTATACCAACCAAGTTTGGATACTAGTTGATTTACCGAAAGGCATTGTGCCTATTGGTACTATATCAATCTTCAAGGAAGACATACATGGAAGGCAACATACCAACGTACTAAGTTGGCCTTGTAGCGAAAATGTATCTTTATCAACATTGTTTAGATTACAACGAAACCTTTTACATGTTGCCATGGTTAAATCCATTTGGATAATGCTTGCTAATGCTGCATGTTTCATTCATGAAATATGGCAGCTAAATATCAAAATCGCTTTCCTTAAACGGAAACCTTTAGGAGGATGTTTACAACATCCTGACGGTTTTGTCGTACCAAAACTAGCAACCAAGGTTTGCAGCTTATTCGATCCATGGATGGATTGAAGCAAGCATAGCGTTCTTGGAATTGTCGTTTTGATGTAATCATAATGGTATATGATTTAATTCAAAACGAAAATGATTCTTGTGTATATAAGGAGGTTAGTGGGAGCGCACTGACAGTGAATGTCCTGTGTAATGATGATATATCATTTCTTGGAAATGATATTCCCATATAACAATCGGCGAAAGCTTGGCTTTCGAGAAAATTCTCCGTAGAATTCTTGGGAGAAACAACCTTTATTCTAGGAATAATGATCTACAGGAATAGATCTAAAAGGTTGTTGGTAATCTCCAAGAACTCATACATTGATAAATGTACACGACCTGGTGTCTCATGTGCTTTGAGTATATGGAGTCACAATCAGGCCAATCCAAGTAATAGTCATTGGATTGATGTTAAGAAAATCCTTTAGTATCTTAGATGAACTAAGGATTATGTCTTATACTATGGAGATGGAGAACTTGAAGTGACTAAGTTCACTGCTGCAAGTTTCCTAACCGATAATAACGACTATAAGTCATAACAACGGTACTATACAGTTTGAATAACGAAACAGTGAGCTGGAAATCTTGCAAGCACGATACTGTTACCGAATAAACAACAAAAGTGGATTATTGCTGCAGCTGAGGCAGCAATAGAAGCCATTTGGGTCGATAATAATCCTAATCATATTAGGAGTAGTTCTGTTAGCAGCCGAGCTAGGCTACAGCGTAGGCTAAAGAATTAATGGTCTCATCAACGATCTAGATAGATACTTTGACTATTCATCTGATTCATTGGGATCATACATCGTGGCGATGTGATGTTTGAATAAATCGCATCAGATGATAATCATGCAAATCCGCTGACGAAAGTATTTTCTCAGCAAAAGTTGAGCCAACCGTATATAGTTCGGGTGTAAGACACTCGAGTGACTGGCTATAGGCCAAGTGTGAGATTTTTGGACAGTTATGACCCATAACGTCACTATTTGTACAAATCATGGTGTTGTTGTACAAATTAACTATGTGACAAAGGAAATTGCTCTTTTATCATTTGTGATTAGATCACCAAGATGTATATATGATAAAAGGTCCATATGATTAGTTCCTGGATTGAGATGATATGAGACAATATCAATCCATAAAGGTTTAATCATTAAATATCCCTAGTCGTAGTATTATCGAGATTGGACATCGATAATATGGAATAGACTAGTATTACACTTGTGCGCGTTGTGAGGGCATAACGGCATAGTTCTCATATATTTGGGTATAGGATACTCATACAAGTGTAGTAGGAGGTTGTGTTTTACCGATGGTACGGAAAACAGCTTCGCTCTGGATAGACCCCCAGGAATTCCATTGGTAGAATGACTATGTGTCTATGGAAGTCCGAATCAAGGTAGGTGTATGTGGTCATAACCTGAGATTTGCACCGATAATACTTGCGACAATCAATATACTTTGGTTTTGGTCGTCCAGGGCTTTAACAGGTTCTGTGTACGCCTCTTCTGGGTATATTGAGAATCGTAGTGTATTGGGTGTGATGTCGAGATGGAAGTATCACTCCAGTCATAGTGGAGATGATGATCACGCCGGATACGGAACTTGTTCTCTTATATACTGCAGTCATTGCGATAAAATGACTAGGTGTGGGGACACAGAATCTGACGACACTATTCCGAGCTCGCGGCCCGGTCGGGAGTACGAAATAACATGGAGTCGCCCCCGGTGTGAACCGGGAAAATGTGATTTAAGGCCGCACTCACCCCTCGCAAGGGAAGACCTCAAACCATTGGGTTTGGAATGGTCCCCTACTTATGTCACTTGTAATTATGTGATTTGTGCAATAAACTAACCGAATCTACTCAACATGTATTCTCAAAGGTAGCCTACACCTGAGAGTCCGCTTGCATAATAATAATAATGAAACCTATATCTAAGTTCGCATACTTCAAAATAACTTGTCATAACGGAAAACACACAATAACATACCATCATCACACAAGCATGCTCAATCATCTAATGCGGCAAATAAATAAGAATCTAAGCGTAAATATAAATTAAATCGCTAATATGATATAAAACAACCTAATCATGCATAAAGAAAGAGAATTCTATAGACTAAATCATGCTTAAGATAAATAACATGCTAAAAACCTAATCATGCTCAAATACAATGTTGGATGAATGAAACAAGTGTATATCTCAAGCGGTATGTGGCGTTGTATCCTGAGTACAAATCGCAATATCGTCCATTCGGATTCGGCTACGAAATTTACGTCCGGGTTTCCATCCGATATACCACAAGAGGGAACACACATTCCGCTCATCCAACATTCACATCATGCCTCAACAAATGATTCTCATGCGATAATATATTAAAATAAATAAAATCAACAAAAGATAATAAGTAAAAAGGGTGACCTCAGGTCTAACCTCTTTTTATCGTCTCTCGAAAGCGCGTTACACGGCCGTCGAAAGGGCTGTTGCTCCGTAAATTTTCTGGTTCACTAATCCAACATTTTTCCTCGCTGTTTCACTGTTTGGGCTGCTGTTTTCACTCCGTTTGGCTGTTGTTTTAAGGGTATTTTCTGGTCACTTCTTTGGGTTAATTTTGGGACTGTTTTGGGCAGTTTTTGAGGGGTATTGGGCTGCTGTTTTTGGATTTTTTTAAGGCCAAAACTGGGCAGTTTGTTGTGCAGTTTCAGGGTGTTTTCTGGATAGTTTTAAGGGTTGATTCTGCGTGTAATTTGGTGTGTGGAAATATGCGGCTGGACTGAGTGCGGTGTGCGGCAATTTTTTGGGGCAGTATACGGCAGACAGAGACGTGTTTGATGACTTGTTACGTGGGCTTATGGGCAGTAAGTGGCGTGGCTTACGTTTGTGAAGAGTGAGGCAATGAATTGTGAGGGCAGTTAGGCTTTGTGTGTGCAGGTGGCGTAAAGGCTGGAAGGGCAATTGGCGTGAATGGGTGGAGGGTGCAAGGCTTATGCGTGAAGTGGCAATGTGAGTCGATTTGTAAGGGGGTTAGTCAATGGCTCAGTGATGTGTCGAAGAGAGGGCAGTGTGATCAGGTTCTCTTTTAGTCGATATGGGAGAGTGGCGAGAGAGCTTATTTTGTGTGTGTGCCGTGTGAAATCTGTCATCGTGGTATGGTGTTTTGGCTTGAGTATTTGCTGCTGAGCGTGACTACATGAAGGGGGTGATGGCGTGAGGTAAACTTGTGGTCGAGAGTGGCGTTGAGGCTGCTAGGGTTTTTTGTTGTTTATGTGTAGTGCATGATTGTGGCCTGTGTTTTTTAGGTTTTGTTTTTGTTTGAGTGTGCCTAGTTTGTTGATGGTGTAGAGTAGAGAGTAGGGAGAGAAAATAGGGCTGATGAGTGTTGTCATTGGTGGCTCTGTGATTGTTGAGTTTTGGTTGAGAGAATTGTATGCGTGTGTTGAGTGAGGGAGGACAGCAATAGGGTTGGTTTGAGTTTATTTTATAATGGTGCATTAGGGTTTGCATGAGTTTATGAATAAGGAAAGAAATCAACTTAATAAGGGAGGATTTAATTAGTTTATTAGGGAAAGACTAATTGTATTTTAGGAGAGTAATATATTAAATTAGGTGAGTGATTTATTTAATTTGATTTTAATTTGGAAGTGATTTATTCAATTTGGTATGTAATTTTTTAGATTAGGATTTTAATTTATTTAATTTAGGAATTAATTTAATTTAATTTAATTTCAATTTGATTTGTTTTCATTTAATTTGATTAGCTTTAATTTAATTTAATTTGTGACATGTATTTTAAATGTTTTAATTATTCTTTGATTGGGCTTGACTGAGATAGGTGGTGTGTGTCTTATGGGCTTTAGGCTAAGGGTGTGTTTTAAAACGGAGGTCCAACAAGCGAACCCAAAGCTAAGCAAGAGAATAAAATCTAAAAAAATATCGATTCCCTTCCGACGTCCGTTTCCCGCGACTTCCTCGACTTAAAAGGTAGTGTCTCAAATGAGACTCATCATAGAGACTTATATGCAAAAATAAAGTGCCTACAGTCGCCCCCACTTTGATGGGACTTGTACAGTGTGTGACAATGACAATCCTATCAAAGTTATGCATGCATTTTTTTTTACCTACCTGGCTCGCCAGCTGTTGCTTAACTTACTTGTTATCCTGAGATGCTTTGACCTTTGGGCTTTGTTCTCGAATTGCGTTGAGAGAGAGCTTTATTCCCCTGGGCTTTATTCCCGAGCTATTTTGAAAGTGGGCTTTATTCCTCTAGGCTTTGTTCCCGAACTGTGTAGAGATATGGCTTTATTCCCCTAGGCCTTGTTCCCGAACTGCTTTGAAAGTGGGCTTTATTCTCCTAGGCTTTATTCCCGAGCCGTGTTAAGATAGGACTATATTCCATTGGCCCTTGTTCCCGAACTGTGTTAAGATAGAGCTTTATTCCCTTGGGCCTTGTTCCCGAACTGTGTTAAGATAGAGCTTTATTCCCCTGGGACTTGTTCCCGGACTGCTTTGAAAGTGGGCTTTATTGCCCTAGGCTTTGTTCCCGAGCTATGTTAAGATAGATCTTTATTCCATTGGGCCTTGTTCCCGAACTGTGTTAAGATAGAGCTTTATTCCCTGAGCTGTATTCCCGAACTGTGTCAAGATAAAGCTTTATTCCCTTGGGCCTTGTTCCCGGACAGCTTTGAAAGTGGGCTTTATTCCCCTAGGCTTTGTTCCCGAGCTATGTTAAGATAGAGCTTTATTCCCTTGGGCCTTGATCCCGAACTGTGTTAAGATAGAGTTTTATTCCCCTGGGCTGTATTCCCGAACTATGTCAAGATAGAGCTTTATTCCCTTGGGCATTGTTCCTGAACTGTGTTAAGATAGAGCTTTATTCCCTTGGGCCTTGTTCCCGAACTGTGTGAAGATAGAGCTTTATTCCCCAGGGCTGTATTCCCGAACTGTGTCCAGATAGAGCTTTATTCCCTTGGGCCTTATTCCCGAACTGTGTTAAGATAGAGTTTTATTCCCCTGGGCCTTGTTCCCGAACTGCTTTGAAAGTGGGCTTTATTCCCCTAGGCTTTGTTCCCGAGCTATGTTAAGTTATAGCTTTATTCCCTTGGGCCTTGTTCCCGAACTGTGTTAAGATAGAGCTTTATTCCCTTGGGCTGTATTCCCAAACTATGTCAAGATAGGGCTTTATTCCCCTGACTGTTTTGAATGTGGGCTTTGTTCCTAATTGTGTTGAATATTGGCTTTATCCCCGATCTGAGCTGACTTTGGGCTGTGTTCCTGAATTGTACTAAATGTGGGCTTTATCCCCGATCAAAGCTAACTGTGGGCTTTGTTCCTGAATTGCACTGAATGTGGGCTTTATCCCCGATCAGAGCTGACTGTGGGCTTTGTTCCTGAATTGTACAGAATGTGGGCTTTATCCCCGATCTGAGCTGACTGTGGGCTTTGTTCCTGAACTGTACTAAATGTGGGCTTTATTCCCAAATTGAGCTGAATGTGGGCTTTATTCCCTGGGCCTGATTCCCGAACTGTTTCAAGATAGGGTGTTATTCCCCTGGGCCTTGTTCCCGAACTGATACTGATGTGGGACTCGCCCCTAAACTGACACTGATGTGGGCCTCGCCCCAAACTGATACTGACGTGGGCCTCGCCCCCAAGCTGATACTGATGTGGGTCTCGCCCCTAAACTGACTATGATGTGGGCCTCGCCCCCAAACTGATACTGCTATGGGCCTCGCCCCAAACTGATACGGATGTGGGCCTCGCCCCTAAACTGATACTCATGTGGGCCTCGACCCTCGGGACTCATCCCCAAACTGATACTGATGTGGGCCTCGGCCCTGGGACTCATCCCCAAACTGATGCTGATGCGGGCCTCGACCCCTAAACAGATACTGATATGGGCCTCGCCCCCAGACTGATACTGATATGGGCCTCGCCCCAAACTGATACTGATGTGGGCCTCGTCCCCAGACTGATATTGATATGGGCCTCGCCCTCAGACTGATACTGATATGGGCCTCGCCCTAAACTGATACTGATGCGGGCCTCAACCCCATACTGATACTGATATGGGCCTCGCCCCAAACTGATACTGATATGGGCCTTGCCCCTGAGACTCATCCCTAAGACTGATTCATTTCTGAAACTGACTGTACTGTTGCTGCTTCTGATTGGCTTATCTTTGCCGCTTTTCTTTTTCTTCTTCAAAACCTGTGAATACAAAACAAAACAAACACAAAAGAATGCATAAAGAGTTACGTGTATGCCTGCATCCATGAATGAATTTCCTATTCCGTTGGGTTAGGTCTTCCGTCAGTTCTCCAGGTGATTGAACAGTCTTCTCTCTGGTCTCATGGCTCAATTTCTTGTTATGTCCCGGATTCACAAGGTGGTAGACTGGTCCCCCCAGTCTTGGTTTAGCTTTTTGTTGTCCGCTGTTTGCACTTGGTCAGGATTAACCACGTGGTGGGGCCTTCCATATCATCATATTATATTACATGCTACGAAATAGTCCCCATAATTATACATATTATCGTCCTCAAAGAATGCGCAGTAATGAAACCAGAGAACCTTCAAAACACTTAATGCAACTTAAATCCAAGTCTTTGAATAAATGATCTAAGCCAAACTCAAAGTGTGTGTGTGCCAAGGTTCCTTTGCAGCTTGATTCCTAGATAAGCCAACTCAATGATTTCGTTTCAAAAATTATGATCGATGGGTCAAACCAACCTAGATGTCTTAATTACGCTCTGCAATTGCTTTTCCATGCTCAATGTGATATGGTTTTCTTTCTTTTTTTTTCTTTTCATTTTGAACTTCTTTTTTTTTCTTTTTTTTTCTTTTTTTTCTCTTTTTTTCTTTCTTTCTTTCTATTCTCTTTTTTTTTTTTGTCAACACACCTACCATTTAAGGTAGCATTTCTCCTCATGGTGGTCCTAATACTCGCCCATGGGTAGCTTCACGTTTAACGGTTATAGGTGGTTCAATTCTTTTCTTTAGAGACTTTTCTTTCATTTTCAACCATACCACACATCATAATATAAGCAAATCAAGATAGACATCTAAGCAAACGGTCATTCACCGACCTACAATTTCTTCAACTAGTCACCTTGCCAACTACTTAGGTTTTCACTGCTAAGAACCATAATCAAGTGATTATGAGTCTAACATAGATCAATCACTCAAAGTATCAGATAAAAGCACATCAAGAGTTTATTGTTTCTAAGGTTTCACCCTAAAGCAAACAATTTCATCATCAGACTTATGTCTAACTATCAATGACTAAAAACAAACAAAAAAATTTTTCTTTTTTCTTTTTCTTTTTCTTTTTCTTTTTTTTTTCTTTTTTTTTTCTTTTTTTTTCTTTTTTTTTCTTTTTCTTTTTTTCTTTTTTTGGCCCACCATGGTATTTCTATTCTTACCGTAAGGTTTTATGTTTCTCGATTTCCTTTTCCTCGCTATCCATGTTTGCTAAACTCTTTTTTGACAAATCTCTTTTTTTTTCTCTAACCCAACGGATATCTATGATGGCTTTTAAGACACGGGGTTAACGTGATGCGTGTATGCATGAGATGCATGCGATGTATGAGATATAATATGCATGTGGTTATCAAAAGCATAAAGGAGCAGCTTCTATAGGATATACAACTATGGTTCTCATGCGGGTTTATGGGAGTGCAGACAAAGGCTTTCGCTGACGAAAGATTGTCCACAACTAGGACTCCCTACTCAAGGGTTCAAGCGACCAAGTGAACATACCTTTTTAATACTTTACGGTACGTGCCAATGAGTTATGGTGTGTGACCACTAGAGACACGGTTAACTAAAGCACAAATCATAACGAGTTAAACCCCTATCAACCCACTATAGACACGTTTAACTAAAGCACAAATCATAAACATCACAATACATTATTTCGGGGCCAATTACCTATCCCTAGTGGAGTCACCAGACTGTGGGGACACAGAAATTGACGACATTGTTCCGAGCTCGCGGCCCGGTCGGGAGTACGAAATAACATGGAGTCGCCACCCGGTGTGAACCGGGAAAATATGATTTAAGGCCGCACTCACCCCTCGCAAGGGAAAACCTCAAACCGTTGGGTTCGGAATGGTCCCTTACTTATGTCACTTGTAATGATGTGATTTGTGCAATAAACTAACTGAATCTACTCAACATGTATTCTCAAAGGTAGCCTACACCTGATTCCGCTTGCATAATAATATTAATGAAACCTATATCTATGTTCACATACTTCAAAATAAGTTGTCATAACGGCAAACACGCAATAACATACAATCATCACATAAGCTTGCTCAATCATCTAATGCAGCAAATAAATAAGAATCTAAGCGTAAATATAAATTAAATCCCTAATATGATATAAAACAACCTAATCATGCATAAAGAAAGAGAATTCTATAGACTAAATCATGCTTAAGATAAATAACATGCTAAAAACCTAATCATGCTCAAATACAATGTTGGATGAATGAAACATGTGTATCTCTCAAGCGGTACGTGGCGTTGTATCCCGAGTACAAACCACACTACCGTCTATTCGGATTCGGCTACAGAATTTACATCCGGGTTTCCATCCGATATACCACAAGAGGGAACACACATTCCGCTCATCCAACATTCACATCATACCTCAACAAACGACTCTCATGCGATAATATATTAAAATAAATAAAATCAACAAAAGATAATAAGTAAAAAGGGTGCCCTCAGGTCTAACCTCTTTTGTCGTCTCTCGAAAGCGCGTTACACGGCCGTCGGAAGGGTTGTTGCTCCGTAACTTTTCTGGTTCACTAATCCAACGTTTTTCCTTGCTATTTCGCTGTTTGGGTTGCTGTTTTCACTCCGTTTCGCTGTTATTTTAAGGGTATTTTCTGGTCACTGCTTTGGGTTAATTTTGGGACTGTTTTGGGCAGTTTTGAGGGTATTGGGCTGCTGTTTTTGGATTATTTTATGGCGAAAACTGGGCAGTTTGTTGTGCAGTTTCAGGGTGTTTTCTGGACAGTTTTAAAGGTTGATTCTGCGTGTAATTTTGGGTGAAATATGCGGCTGGACTGAGTGCAGTGTGCGGCAATTTTTTGGGGCAGTATGCGGCAGACAGGGACGTGTTGGATGACTTGTTACATGGGCTTATGGGTAGTAAGTGGCGTGGCTTACTTTTGTGAAGAGTGGGGCAATGAATTGTGAGGGTAGTAAGGTTTGTGTGTGCAGGTGGCGTAAAGGCTGGAAGGGCAATTGGCGTGAGTGGGTGGAGAGTGCAAGGCTTATGCGTGAAGTGGAAAGGTGAGTTGATTTGCGAGGGGGTTAGTCAATGACTCAGTGATGTGTCGAAGAGAGGGCAATGTGATCAAGGGTCTCTTTTGGTCTATGTGGGAGAGTGGCGAGAGCGCTTATTTTGTGTGTGTGCCGTGTGAAATCTATCCTTGTGGTGTGGTGTTTCGGCTTGAGTGTTTGCTGCTGAGCTTGACTACATGAAGGGGGTGATGTCGTGAGGTAAGCTTGTGGTCGAGAGTGGCGTTGAGGGCTGCTAGGGTTTTTTGTTATTTACGTGTAGTGCATGATTGTGGCTTGTGTTTTAGGTTTTGTTTTTGTTTGAGTGTGCCCAGTTTGTTGATGGTGTAGAGTAGAGATGAGGGAGAAAAAGAGAGCTGATGAGTGTTGTCGTTGGTGGCTCTGTGATTGTTGAGTTTTGGTTGAGAGAATTGTATGCGTGTGTTGAGTGAGGGAGGACAGCAATAGGGTTGGTTTGAGTTATATTTTATAGTGGTGCTTTAGGGTTTGCATGGGTTTATGAATAAGGAAAGAAATCAACTTAATAAGGGAGGATTTAATTAGTTTATTAGGGAAAAAATAATTGTATTTTAGGAGAGTAATATATTAAATTAG
This sequence comes from Zanthoxylum bungeanum, assembly GCA_019454045.1. Classification (NCBI taxonomy): domain Eukaryota; kingdom Viridiplantae; phylum Streptophyta; class Magnoliopsida; order Sapindales; family Rutaceae; genus Zanthoxylum; species Zanthoxylum bungeanum. Next base: position 26,561 of record SKCR01036571.1, on the reverse strand, counting down.
GTGAGTGATTTATTTAATTTGATTTTAATTTGGAAGTGATTTATTCAATTTGGTATGTAATTTTTTAGATTAGGATTTTAATTTATTTAATTTAGGAATTCATTTAATTAAATTTAATTTCAATTTGATTTGTTTTAATTTAATTTGATTAGCTTTAATTTAATTTAATTTAATTTAATTTGTGACATGTATTTTAAATGTTTTAATTATTTTTTGGATTGGGCTTGAGTGAGATAGGCTTGGTGTGTGTCTTATGGGGTTTAGGCTAAGGGTGTGTTTTAAAACGGAGGTCTAACAAGCGAACCCGAGCTCGGTAGTGTTTGCGGGGCCACTCGCATTTCGAATCGGGTGGGGCCCACAAGTCACATTAAGCGTCAAATCATTAGTCATTCTTGTGATGTAAGTCACATCACTTTGAGTGATTGACACAATGCCACTATTCATGATTGATGTAAGTGGTTGGAAAGCTTTGGATGGCTTTAATTGCCTTTGACTTTTGGAAAGCAAATATATGGTAAATGAATTTTTGAAATTCATGAAGTGGATTAGATACACAAAATCAAAAACCAACCAAGACAACTCTCTCATTTCTCTCCCTCTCTCTCTCGGCCTCAAGGCCATTTTCTTCTCATTTTTACTGCTTTGTCGTGAGCTTGGTAGAAGAAAAGTGATGATTTTGTTGAAAAATCAAGAGTGCTAGCACACAAAGGGGTCTTACGAAGGTGATAGGGAACCGCACCCGTGAGCTTGGAATCACAACACAAAGCTTGGAGCTTGATGGAGGTGATGGCCGAAAATTTGGAGGACCAAAAACAGTCCATTACCGTGAACACCATGGAGGGGAGCTTGAATTTTTTTGTGTTCGTCGCATCGCTCAACCGATCAATGTAAGTATTCCGCAACTTCTTGATGTATTCACATGTTGTTTCATTGCTTAAAACGATCCCGGTTAGACCGTAGAAACCCAACACACTCCCGAGCTCACGTTCGCTAATTCTGAATTAACGAATTTTCCGTTGTGACGTAATTAAATCAGATTTAATTAAATAATTATATCTAGCAAAATTACTATTCACGTCGCTAGCGAATTAATTCTAAATTAACTCGTTCGCCCGAATTAAAATCCAATTTTAATTCCGCGTTGAAATCTAATTTCGTATAATATATCGAATATATTATTTTATCGATTAATTCCAAATTAATCGTTCTCTCTCTTTAAATAGTATTTTATCCCATATAAAATTTCTCTGTAATTAATCCTAGATTAATTTTATCTCTCTTATAATTAATCCCAGATTAATTATGTGCGAGTCATACGTCATCGGTGAATCTTCAGAAAGCGACCCATGAGATCCCCGGATATGTTGGCAGTAAATCCGGTCGTCAGACTATCCGAACACGTACGTACCTAGTACTATATTTTTACCGATTTACAAGACATAGTTGGCTTCTAGCAAAGCACCGTGCCTACCCAATTCTCCAGAAATATTTTTAAAGGAATATGTAATCTATATCAGGCGTAGTATACGTAGTATTGCGTATTGCGATCCAGTATCAGATGTCACATGCTAGGCCTGGGGCTGGAATTCTGTCTGCCCCGTACGAAGCACATATCGGATCTCTGGTAACTAGTCTCTATAATCGGATAAGCATGACCTAGTCATATTATCCCGATAACTGCAGCATATAAGAGCACCAGTTCCTTATCCTACGTGATCATCATCTCCACTATGACTGGAGTGATACTTCCATCTTGACATCATACCCAATACATTACGATTCTCAATATACCCAGAAGAGGCGTACACAGAACCTGTTAAAGCCCTGGACGACCGAAACCAAAGTATATTGATTGTCGCAAGTATTAGCGGTGCAAGTCTCAGGTTAAGACCAAATACATCTACCTTGATTCGGACTTCCATAGACATATAGTCATACTACTAATGGAATTTCGAGGGGTCTATCCAAAGCGAAGCTGTTTCCGTACGATCGGTAAACACAACCTCCTATTACACTTGCATGAGTATCCAATACCCAAATATATGAGAATTATGCCGTTATGCTCCCATAACACGTACAAGTGCAATACTAGTCCATTCCGCATTATCATTGTCCAATCTCGATAATAGTACGACTATGGATGTTTTAATGATTAAACCTTAATGGATTAATATTGTCTCATATCTTATTAATCTGGAACTAATCATATGGATTTTTATCATTTATATATCCCGGGGTAATCTAATTACAAATAATAAAACAGCAATTTCCTTTGTCACATAGTTAATTTGTACAACAACACCATGTTCTGTACAAATAGTGATGTTATGGGTCATAATTGTCCAACAGAAGGATCAACTGATAATGATGATTGATAATTACAAAATTGTAAATTTTCAAAGAGGAAATATCTTAAAATTGTAATGGAACTACGTGAGCTTTGATTTCTCTCACCCCTGAAGGATACGTAGGCAACTTAATTTTTTTTAAATTTAAGTTCATGCTCTTAATTTTATAATTTATTTTTTAATAAATTAATCTAATTTATTTTAAATTATTTTTGAATTTTTATATAATTTTAAAAAAAAGGTTCGAACTGGAACCGGAACCGACCGGTTCGGTTCACGATTCCGGTTCCACACTTGTGAAACCGAGAACTGACCGGTTCGGTTCGGTTGCGAACCAGAACCGAACCGCCGGCCAGGTCTACCCCCAACGTATAACCAAAGCTCTGATACCACTTGTTGTGATACTCTGATCACTGAAGAGTATTTTGTGAGGAAAATTAAATATTTTATATTGCTACAAGAATAGAATTTACATGTAATACAAAACTTGTACAAAAATACCTAACACACTAACTACACTATCTAAGCTCTTTTATATGGAGCTTATACTATAAATTCTCTTACTTGAAGCTTCTTGTTAGGGATGATTTGAGCTCTGAACTAGCTCTCAATTTATAGCCAAATCTGTGACTCAAATGTCAACAATAGTCAAATCTGTGACACAAATGTCAATAAATGAATAATTTCCGCCTAAAGTTATTTTATAAGTTTGCATCAATTTTCAAATTCCACATAAATGTGATTTGGATGCTTGCGATAATGGTTAGCAAAGCATGCCACCATGTATGCAACTATACTACTTGGAATTGATATTTTTAATATGAATCTTGAATCATTATGTGGGTCTCTCGATTTTGGACCAAAGATGCACACGATTTTCCAAAATCCAGTCGTATCTTTTAAGTGGGTCTCTGGATTTTGATTTGCTAAATGTCAAGACAAAAGGGGGCAGAAATGAGTGGGAATTTAATCAAAATCAAAAGATACTTAAGAAACAATAATATATAAATAAACCAAATTGCTCGTCGTCATCATTGACAAAAACCAAACCCGTCCTATTAATGTTACAGGGTTTGCTAGTGATGAATTGCTTATGCTTTTATGACGTCGTTTCATATTTTGACTAACAAGAAAACAAGACAGACCTTGCGTAACGTTATTAAACGCTTGACACCCAAATATTATTGAAAATTTTATCTACGGTTATAAAGAAGAAAATATAATAGAGAAAAAAATATCTTATAAAATTATAGATTTTATTATTTTTTCTGAATGAATGAAATTATAAGATTTGTTCTATATTTATAAAGAGTGATTATGTTAAAATTGTTATCTCTAAATAATGTGGGATAAATTAAAACTGTAAATATTAATGTGAGGGACACATTTTTTACAACACTCCCCTTGGGACCTATCATTTTAATGTTACAATATTTGTGACCTAATTTGCCTCATTAAAACCTTGCCAATAAAATCAAGTGGGACAAAACCTAATCGAAGGAAAAAGAGTACAATGCAATTTTTATTGTCTATACTGTGTTATTAATCAATTTAAACATGCATCATACTACCAAATTTCCAATTATATATATATATATATATATATAGAGGGAGAGAGAGAGAGAGAGAATTTTTCTACAATCCCTCACAATTCTGTAATATTAATGTAGACATTTAAGAGAGTTTCCTTGAAATAAATCTATATCAGAATATGTAGCTTTCCCCTTAAACATTTCCTAGTGAATGAAAATCAGATTTATTTGTCAAACTAGTGATCCATAATCTTGAATTGTAATGTCGTTGGTGTAAACCAAGATAATATCCATCATACAGCTTCACTTTGACCATTTATTGTTCTACGATCATGGTCAATTCGGCCATGAATATCAGTCCTGGCTTCATAAAGTACTTTAGGGAATCCAGCCATCAAAATGCTCATGGAAGCGGTCTCACTTCTTACTTGAAATAGGTGGTCTACTATAAAAAGTTAACGTGCCTTTACCTCATTAGGTCTCTTCTAATAACGTAGTGATCATTAAAAGCCTTATCTTATCCTAAACTTGACAGACATCACTCTGCCTCATCATACGAATGGGAAATAGTATATAACTCTACAGTGGTTATTCTGAATCGTACAAAGTTTCAGTTGTTCCTTTTGAACCTAGATATTAGTGTTGGAAATGGTGATCGAGCACCATTCACTTTTTTTATGAATATTTATTATTTATGCAATGTAATATTTTCTTTATCATGATTATTTATTTATTTTTATGGTAATTTCTTACTTTATTTATATATTGTAAATCTAAGTTTTAGATTACTCTAAGAGTTAGAGATTTCGAGTTTCACTCGGAACCTTATATGAAATTAGTAAAGACCCGAGAGTTACAATATATGGTGATATATTTGCAAGAGTTGCAAATGGTGTTGAGAAATATCACGCACTCTCTCGAATATAAATTATTCCTGGTCTAGATATATTGACATGGGTCGGTCATTATACTGGAAAGACTAGTGCATTGTCTATATATTTAATGGACATATGGTTTGTCTCAACAGACTGTAAGATTAGTGGAAGTTCGTATAGAAATACAGATATTCATTAGTGGAATGAATATCGAACAAACTCATAAAAGATGACTAATAGATATTCCATAACACTGTCAATAGTTGTCTTTTCGAGTTGAGTAGTTATTGTGGTCCTTTGACTTGAGACACCACGGTGGTCTTGTGAGTGATCATATGTGCCTGATACCATGCTTGTCAGAGACCTTTTATGGTCTGACCTCTGGATGACTGTTAGGTATAGACCAATGCTCACAAAGTTAGGTGTGTGTTAATATGAGGATTCGTCAGTCCATATGGTTGGATTATGTTTCCAGAACCTTTTTGGAGTATATTCCGGAAATCTTTTGGCCAAGGGTTCGTTGAAGAAATTGTTTCTTTAACATTATAAATAATATTGAAAAGAGTTTTGCATATATTATTTATTAATGGAATATGATTGTGAAATGTTATTATATATTGAGTAGATAAGGTTTTGACAATAAAAACTATAACCTTACTCAATTAGAGACGGTAATGACGAAGGGATTATACATTAACGTTTTAACCTCGACTTGTATGGTTCGACATGTCGTGTTATTTTTAGTCATGATTTGTAGGTGGGCAAGCCTTCATGAATATGTGTACGAATATATATGAGATATATATGTATATATATAAGTAACAACCGAACGTGAGCCTAGAGAGTTCCATTATATTAAGTTTACTCGTTGAGCACTATGGCGACTTTTCGTCAAATGTTGACAAAATATTTTTTGGGTTTTAAGGATTAAATTGTTTGATTCGATAATTCATGAGATGAATGAATTAATTAATTTTATATCAAGAGTTGATATACTTTTATTGTATAATAGATATCAATTTGATTTACATTAAATTAGTAATTAATTAGTAATTAATTTAATTGTTAAATTAATGTGGAAAATTAATTACTTGGCTTATACAAATAAAGGTTTTAATTAATTAAAGTAACTTAAGTTAATGCAATTGAATATTTTTTTGTTAAAGTAACTAAATCATTTGATTGTGACTAAGTTGACTAAGTTGGTGAGATTAATTTTTAACTTGGTCAAGTTAGCTTTTTGAAATATGTGGTGTAGAGAGAAGATGCCATTAAACAATGGTTTGTTATTTTGGTTTTGGTTTTCTTTATATGTAATTAAATAAAAAAAAAACTCTCTCCCTCCTTTTGACTTGCTACTGCCGAACAAGAAAGAAAGCAAAAAAAAAAAAAGAAGCAATAACCCCTCTTTTTGCTCACTGCCGAGCAAGAGAAGAGAATGAATTGAAATTTTCTTTTTTATTTTGCTCTCAAAATCAAGCCAAAACTCTCACTAAATATTACCCAACAAATAATCAAGTCCATGGAATTAATCCCTAAGTGTTAAAGGTTAATCTATGTTCTTGGAGTTTTCTTTTTCCTATGGTTTAAGTGTTGAATTTTTGGGAAAAGTTGGTTGCCATTCTTGAGTGATCAAACCACCTTTTGATCACTAAGATTTGTTCTAGGAGAAGCTTAATTTGGAGGAGATAGAAAGATTTCAAAGGTTGAAATTGCTTGGAGGATTTGGAAAAGCTTGGATGCAACGCTTAAACAATTGGCAAGGATTGAAAGCTTTAGTTGGTAAATTTAATTTGTAAATTTTTTTGTTGAGAAAAATTATTGGTGGATTTATTGGATAAATTAGATGCATGTATGTGAGGATTTGAAGCATAAAAGTGTATGAAAAAATTAGTATATAGATGATATAGTGATTTTGTATGCTTGGATTATTTTTCAAGTGTTGCAGAATAACTTAATAGCTTGGAATGATTTATCAAAAATTAATAAATGTATTAAAGTGTGTAAAATATTTAATTGAGCTTATGGTAATTATTTTAATGCATAAAAAATTGGTAATGATTTTTAGTGTATTGGAAAATTTAATTTTTTGATTAAAAATTTTTATACACTGTTTTTTGTCAATGTTGAAAAAAAATAAATTTTATTCGCTCGGGATTTGATCTCGGGCGGGTTCCGCTGCACACGGCTTATCCGTTCCTCACTCAACAAGTGGTATCAGAGCGATACATGCTTTTAATTATTCATGTTCCTTTTAATTTTTTTAAATGTATAAAATGCCCATGCATACATTTAATAGTAGATTACATGTTTAGGCATTTTATTTTACATGCACACATTTAAATATTTGTATGCATTTGAGCTTCTTGAAATCTCTACACTAGATCTAAGTGTCATTAATTTTGTCTGAAAATATGACATGGTCCGGCTTGTCTATACGGTCTTAGTTAAACCATTATGATTATTCCCAATATTGCTGAAGTGTGAGGGATTGATTTTAATGTTTTGTTCTATTTGTTGGACAATTATGACCCATAGCATTACTATTTTGTAAAGGACATGGTGTTCTTGTACAAAATTAACTATGTGACAAAGGAAATTGCTCTTTTATCATTTGTAATCGGATTACTCGGATATATAAATGATAAAAGTCCTTATGATTAGTTCCAGATTAATAAGATATGAGACGGTATTAATCCACGAACGGTTTAATCATTAAACATCCCTAGTCGTAGTATTACCGAGACTAGACATCGATAATGCAGAATAGACTAGTATTACATTTGTGCGCATTATGGAAGCTTAATGACATAGTTCTCATATATTTAAGTATTTGATACTTATACAAGTGTGATAGGAGGTTCTGTTATCCGTTGGAACGGAAACAACTTCGCTCTAGATAGACCCCTCAGAATCCCATTGGTAGTATGACTATGTGTCTATGTGAATCCGAATCAGGGTAGGTGTATTTGGTCTTAACCTGAGACTTGCATCGCTAATACTTGCGACAATCAGTATACTTTGGTTTTGGTCATCCGGGACTTTAATAGCTTATGTGTACGCATCTTCTGGGTATACTGAGAATCGTAATGTGTGGGTGTGATGTCAAGATGGAAGTATCACTTCAGTCATATGGAGATGATGATCACGCAGAGATACAGACTTGGTACTCTTAAATGCTGCAGCTATCGGGATAATATGACTAGGTCATGATTATCCGATTACAGAGACTAGTTGCTAGTGATCCGATATATGCTTCGTATGGGGCAGACACAATTTCAGCCCCAGGCCTAGCATGTGACATCCGATACTGGATCCTAATACGCAATACTTAGAATACTATGCCTGATACAGATTATATATATTCCATGTTGAATATATTTCTGGAGAATTGGGAAGGCACAGTGCTTTGCTAGAAGCCAACCATGTCTTGTAAATCGGTAAGAACGTGGTACCGAGTACGCACGTGTCAGATAGTTCGAAAACCGCATTTATTGCCAACATATCCAGGGATCTCTTGGGTCACTTCCGAAGATTTATCGATGATATTGACTTGAACAGAATTAATCTCGGATTAATTATGAGAGAGAAAATTAATCTGGAATTAATTACAGCAACAATTAATTTGGGATTAATTAACAGAGAGGAAATTAATCTGGGATTAATTGCGTCATGAATTAATCTGGATTAATTCGTGAAGAAGAGAGAAATCAATTAATTTGGAATTAATCGGTAAAATAAATATAATAGTTAAATTCGATTTTTCTAATTAATTTATTTATTTGGGCTAAAATAATATATGGATATATTAAATGAAATTGGATTTCAAAACGGAATTGAAATGGAATTTTAATTCAAGCGAACGAATTATTTTGGAATTAATTCGTAATCGACTTCCGTAATAATTTTACTAGGCATTATTATTTTAATAAATTAGATTTAATTACGTCGCGACGGAAAATTCATTCATTCAGAATAAACAAACCCGAGCCCAAAGTGTGTGTGTAAGCCAGCTAGATTTGGAATTAAATGGGTGGGACCAATGACTTAAATCAAAAGTCACTATTTGTGATGTTGGTGGTTGAAATAGTAAATGTAGCATTTATTTTTTCTTATCTACCACCACTTTGAAAGTCAACACAGCTATTTTAACTTTGGAATTAGTTTGAAAATTACTATTCCTCTTCCTCTCTCATTAGGGGCGTGAGCTTCTTCTTTCTCTTTAGAAATTTTGTTGAAAAATTTCAACATTTCTAGCACATTAAGAGTCAAAAGATGGTGATAGGGAAACGCACCCTTGAGTTTGGAATGCAAAAGAAAGCTTGGAGCTTCTGAAATACAAAGAAAAAGTTTTGAATCTCATCCGATCATTGTAATTTTTTTTTTCTCAAATTTCTTGATGTATTCACACACAAATCTTCTTAGTGATCTTGTGCCTTGTGTAGGACACTAACAAATGGTATCAGAGCCATCATAAGCTTGATTTGAAAATCTAGGGTTCATGACTTTAATTTTGAGATTTTTGTGTTTGGAGCATGATTTGCCTAAATTGGTTGTTTGGTTATGGTTGGATGATGTTGAATTGGATTTGTACATCTAAGGAATTGAGAAAAATTGATTAGATAAAAAATCCCCAATTTCCCACCTTGGCCGAATTGAACCCTAGGAGTGCTCATGGTGAATTTTTGAAATTTGACAATTAGATATGTTAATTGGCATGAAATGAATGTTAGATGTTGATTTAATTAGATTGAAATCAAATTTTATGATGAATTCTTGTCAAAATCGTGAGCAATAAGCATGTAGAATGAATTATTTTGCTTCAATTTGTGTTGGACATGAATAGAAATTAAAGAGCATGATTAATTGGATTAATTAGTGTTTTGGAAACATTAGATTAGTTGATTAATTATGTTAATTACACTTGAATTGAATTAATATGTAATTTGGAAAAATATATTAATTTAATTATTGTAATTAGGCTTAATGGGCTTGGTTGAGCCAAGTTTGGTTTTGGACAATTGGGTTGGATCCAATTGGGCCTAAAACCATTTCCATAAAGTCCAAATATGACAATTGGGCCTTTAATAATTTAATTGGGCCCAATGGGCCAAAATTGATTTTGGGCAAAAGGTGATTCCTTATTGGACCTTGGCATCTTGGGTTTGATCCATAATGCCAAAGCCCACGCCTAAAGAATTAATTAAAACCCATTGGATTTTAATTAAATAGTATTGGATACTAATTGAGCCTTTCAGACCCACGAAGATTGGATTTGGAATCAAAGTATAAAAGGCACTATTAAAAGTGTAATTATTTAATTTGGAATTAAATATGAATTAGTATTGGATACAATTTAAATTGGATTTAAAATTATTGTTCGATATAATTCAAGAATACGTACTTTGAGTATTTATTCTTAAACGAGTTGGACTCCCGCAAATAAAATCGTTGTTTGAACATTGGATGGTTATTAATTCAAAGATTAATTAATTAGATTAGATTCATTGAATAATATGCTTTGTGTGAATACTTGTATGTATTTGTATGAATAATGTATATTAGATGGATATTAGAAGGGTGAGGGCGATTTTGGAAATTGTTGTAATAAATTAGAATTTATTAAATTGGAAATGCGAGTCCAGTCTATTATCTCTTTTCTCATTGTACTTCTCTTCTCACCAATTCCCCTCAATGTAAATGAGGTTTCTTTAATGTATTATGTAATTTGGTAGAAGTAAGAATAGTGCTAGCGGGAGAGAGGAAAGGGAGAGATTTGTTCTAGGAACAAATTTGTTATATATCCATCCGCATATCATTATTAATTTATTTCGCGCCTTATTATGCTTTTAGAATGCATGCTAAAGGGTGTATGATGAGACCTAATCAAAGATAATAAATTGGTTGCCAATTTGCGTGAAACACCCTCATCAAATATTAAACGTTTTCCTTCCATTAAGTGGTTCTTTCTCAAGATCCAAGATTGCCATTGGTTTGTTTGCCAAAGTCAAGATCAATGTCCATCGCGGATGTGTTTGAAACACGAAAGCTTTGTTCTATATCGCATGTCTTGGGCGGTTGTGACTTGTTGGCCAAAGTCAAGGTCATTTCTAGTTCATCGACGTTGATTATGAAGCTATCCCACTGTCAATGGGTCGCGCTTAACTGGAATCATTAAGTTTGTTGAGCCAAATCCAAGGCTTAGTTGATTCAGAGGAAAAGGTTAGGAAATATATTGGATATATTTATATATATTGGATATATGTTTCGGACTTGGAGGTCCACCTACCGGATCTAGGAATTGGCTGGGATCCAATTGATCTTAGAGAACTACCTAGTTAAATTTCATACAGCTTGTTGGCCAAAGTGAAGGTTGTGTGCTATTTAACGGGATCCTAGCCCACTAAGAAACTAGGTTTCCCGAGTACTCCACAGAGGGTTAGAAGCTCGCCGAAAAATATTGGGAGGCAAGTATTAAATTTACAATTTCGTTTAAATACTTGCCAATACGCGCTCTTTTATTTTATTTATCGTTGTTATAAATATATTAGTTGGACTAATATTTAATATTGCTTTATTTGACCAGTTAGACTTTACAAGACACTACTCCACTTGCAGTTGGTCATATAGTTGGACTATAGTAACCATTACATTTTGAGTGTACCCAAAATCGTTGATTGGATAGTTGGACTATTGCAATCGAGATGACTTGAAAGAGCAGCGTCAAATGACATAATCCTGGGTGAAAACGTCTTTAACAGCATAAATTTTCCAGATTAGGAAGTGAATCTCAGGATAGTCCTAGGAGCTGAGAAGTTACTCTATAGGATAGAGAATCATCTCGGGCCCTGAGCCCGGAGTTGAGCAAATAGTAGAGCATGAGCTTAGGAAGACTCATCTTGATGATAACTTTAGTGCTCAATCTGTTATACTTGCCGCAATGACTCCTTAATTTCATCATCAGAACTAAGGATTAGATCCTTATACCATGATGTTTAAATTAAAGGATCATCATAGATCTAACCTTAGCTCTTGGAAATACGAATTGCAAAAGAAGTTATTTTCGTTCGTGTATGTCAGAGGGTACATCTGTCAAGCACTAGGTGTCATAGATGATTGCTGACATCTAACAGCTATGTAAGCTGGGCATTACCTACGAGGACGAGACTTCCATAGATTTGATCTTACAGTCTCTACACGAATGATGGGGCAAGTTCATCATGAACCAAGCGAAAACTCTTGGAGAGTTAATGGCTATGCTCAATGAGGCAGAGTCATAGCTTCCAAAAGGGCAAGAAGCGCAAGACGCATCTTACTTCGACATCCCAGAAGGCCAAGGCTTGGCTGAAGGCTTCTAAGGGTGTGAAGAAAAGGGCAAAGGCAAAATCGTCACAGTCTTCTGGGAAGACAAAGGACATATCCCAACACGTCTGCCTAAACTGTGGCAAACGGGGTCACTGGAAGCGTGACTGCCATATGGACAAGGCAGACATGAAGAATGTGAAGACGGGCAAGGCTCCGACTTCAGGTATGTTTGTTATAAACATGTCCACTACTAGTTTTTAAAATGGATCTTTGATACTAGATGTGGTACATAATATGTACTGATATGCGGGATCAACTGATTAGCATTAGACTGGCTTCAGATGAGATCTACCTGCGAGTCAGAATGGGACAACAATCACTGTTTTGGCTGTGGGATCCTAAGTTTTGGAACTGCCTTTTGGGCATGTACTTAAATTAGGAAATTGTTATAATATACCTAGTTTGACTAAAACATTATATCTATATCTAGTTTAACCCGTTGCGGGTAACCTTAATGTTCCAGAACACTGGGTGTTTTGTTTATAAAGATGATATTAAGATATATACATTAGATGTGGATAACATTATTTATATTTCGAATATAAATGAATCTCAAACATATAACATGAAAAATAAAAAGCTCAAACTGAGTAAATCATATGAGACTTATTTGTGATATTGTTGTCTGGGACACATTAACAAGACTCGTATATCCACTCTTTTGAAGAATAGATACTATGGATAGATTTGATCCTAAATCATATAACGTATGCAGATCGTGTTTATTAAGCAAAGTGCCTAAAGCGCATTTTAGCGGTAAAGGTACACATGCCACCGAGCTGTTAGGCCCTCGTTCATAGTGACATAAGTGGGCCCATGTCTGGCCAGGCTAGAAATGGATATGAATACTTCATAACCTTTATGGATGTTGCATCACGTTATGGTTATGTGTATCTTATGACACACAAGTCGGAAACTTTTGAGAAATTTAAAGAGTTTCGACACGAAATAGAAAAACATACCGGCAAAAGTATTAAAACATTACGGTCGGACCGTGGTGAAGAATACTTAAGCAATGAGTTTCTTGATTACTTGAAAGAGTATGGTATTCTTTCATAGTGGACTCCTCCCGGAACACCTCAATTGAGTGATGTGTCTGAACGGAGAAACCAAACTTTCTTGGACATGGTAAGGTTAATAATGAGTCGCACTGAGCTACCAATTTCCTTCACGGGATACACATTGAATAGTGCAATAATTATTTTGAATAAGGTTCCATTAAAGTCTGTTAGACAGACTCCATTCCTGAAGATTTGGAAATGCTGGGCATATATTAAACGTTTGGATGGTACCAAACTAGAACCCAATCGGATAAGTATCTATTTGTAATTGGTTATCCTAGGGAACCAATTTCCACAACCCACAAGAGAACAAAAATATTTGTTGCTCTCCATGCGGTTTTCCTTAAAGGAATTCCTAAATACAGTGGTAAGTGGGAGGAAAGTAGAACTCGATGAAAAGTCGGAGTAATACTATTCCTAGCACCAATCCCCTCACAGAACACGAACAGTTCATCAGGGATGAGACTGTTCCACAATCTTCTACATACACAAGAACCGCGTAGGTCGGAGAAAGTCAAAAAACAACATGAGAGGTATGGGTTTCTGATCTCACCTCATATGGATGTTAATCTTATTGAGAAAGACGAACTGACTCCGTATGATGAAATGATACAAGGTATCGACTCCGGTTTATTCCAAGGTGCCATGAAGTCCGAAATGGATTCCATGTATACCAACCAAGTTTGGACATTGGTTGATGTACCAGAAGGCATTGTGCCTATTGGTAGCAAATGAGTCTTCATGGTGAAGACATACATGAAATATGGCAACATACAAACATACAAAGCTAGGCTTGTAGCGAAAGGGTATCGTCATCAACATTATGTCGATTACGATGAAACCTTTTACATGTTTTCAAAATTAAATCCATTCGGATAATGCTTGCTATTGCTGCATATTTCGTTTATGAAATATGGCAAATGGATGTCAAAACCGTTTTCCTTAACGGAAACCTTTTGGAGGATGTTTACAACTACCTGAAGGTTTTGTCGTGCCAAAACATGCAAACAAGGATTGCAAGTTAAATCGATCCATTTATGGATTGAAGCAAACATTGTGTTATTGGAACCGATGTTTTGATGAGATCATATTACTATATGGTTTCATTCAAAACGATGATGATTCTTGTGTATATAAAAAGGTTAGTGGGAGCGCACTGACAATGATTGTCATATACGTTGATGATGTATTGATTCTTAGTAATAACATTCCCATATTTAAATCGGTGAAAGCTTGGCTTTCATTAAAATTCTCCATGGAATACTTGGGAGAGTCAACCTTTATTTTAGGAATAAAGATCTACTGGGATAGATCTAAAAGTTGTTGGCACTCTCCGAGAACTCGTACATTGAAAAATATGTACGCGACTTGGTGTCTTATATGCTTTGAGCATGTGGAGTCACAATCAGGCCGATCATGGTGATGGTCACTAGATTGAAGTAAAGAACATCTTTGAGTATCTTAGACGAACTAAGGATGCATTCTTAATCTATGGAGAATGAGAACTTGAAGTGACTAGGTTCACCGACGTAAGTTTCCAAACCGATGAAGATGATTGTAAGTCGCCATAAGGGTATGTATTTAGGTTGAACAACAGAACTGTGAGTTGGAAATCTTCCATGCAAGATATTATTGCCGGTTCAACAACAAAAGTAGATTATATTATTGCGGCTGAGGCAGTAAGAGAAGAATTTTGGATCTATAAAATTCCTAATTGGATTAGGAGTAGTTCTGTTAGCAACTGAGCTAGGCTACAATGCAGGCTAAGGAATTACGGTCTCATCAATGATCAAAGTATGTACTTCGATCGCTTCATCTGATCCGTGTGATCATACATCGTGGCGATGTCAAGATCAAAAGATCGTTTCAGATGATAACCTTGCATATCTGCTGAAGAAAGCGATATCTCAGCATAAGTACGAGCGACCTGTACATAGTTCAGGTGTTAGACACTTGAGTGATTGGCTATAGGCCAAGTGGGAGAATGTTGGACAATTATGACCCATAGCATCACTATTTTGTAAAGGACATGGTGTTCTTGTACAAAATTAACTATGTGACAAAGGAAATTACTCTTTTATCATTTGTAATTGGATTACTCCGATATATAAATGATAAAAGTCCTTATGATTAGTTCCAGATTAATAAGATATGAGACAATATTAATCCATGAACGGTTTAATCATTAAACATCCCTAGTCGTAGTATTATCAAGACTAGACATCCATAATGCGGAATAGACTAGTATTACACTTGTGCGCGTTATGGAAGCTTAACGACATAGTTCTCATATCTGTAAGTATTTTATACTTATGCAAGTGTTATAGGATGTTTTGTTATCCGTTGGAACAGAAACATCTTCGCTCTGGATAGACCCCTCGGAATCCCATTGGTAGTATGACTATGTGTCTATAGGAATCCGAATCAGGGTAGGTGTATTTGGTCTTAACCTGAGACTTGATTCGCTAATACTTGCGACAATCAGTATACTTTGTTTTGGTCGTCAGGGGCTTTAATAGGTTCTGTGTACACCTCTTCTGGGTATACTGAGAATCGTAGTGTGTTGGGTGTGATGTCAAGATGGAAGTATCACTTCAGTCTTATGGAGATGATGATCGCGCAGGGATATAGAACTGGTACTCTTAAATGCTACAACTATCGGGATAATATGACTAGGTCATGATTATCCGATTACAGAGACTAGTTGCTAGTGATCCGATATATACTTCGTACGGGGCAGACACAATTACAGCCCCAGGCCTAACATGTGACATCCGATACTAGATCCTAATACGCAATACTTAGTATACTACGCCTGATACATATTATATATATTCCATGTTCAATATATTTCTGGAGAATTGGGAAGGCACGGTGTTTTGCTAGAATGTGGTATCGGGTACGCACGTGTCTGATAGTTCGATAACCGCTTTTACTGCCAACATATACAGGGATCTCTTGGGTCGCTTTCCCAAGATTCACCGATAATATTTGACTCGAACAGAATTAATCTGGGATTAATTATGAGAGAAAAAATTAATCTGGGATTAATTACGGCAATAATTAATTGGGATTAATTAACTGAGAGGAAATTAATCTGGGATTAATTGCGTCATTAATTAATCTAGGATTAATTCGTGAAGAAGAGAGAACTCGATTAATTTGGAATTATTCAATAAAATAAATTTAATAGTTAAATTCGATTTTTCTATTTAATTTATTTATTTGGGCTAAAATAATATATTGGATATATTAAATGAAATCAGATTTCAACACGGAATTAAAATTGGATTTTAATTCAAGCGAACGAATTATTTTGAAATTAATTCGTAAGCGACTTCTGTAATAATTTTGCTAGGCATTATTATTTAATTAAATTAGATTTAATTACGTCGCGATGGAAAATTCGTTTATTCGGAATAAACGAACCCGAGCCCAAATTGTGTTGTATAAGCCAACAAGATTTGGAATTAAATGGGTGGGACCCATGACTTACATCAAAAGTCACTATTTGTGATGTTGGTGGTTTAAATAGTAAATGTAGCATTTAGTTTTTCTTATCTACCACCACTTTGAAAGTCAACACAACTATTTTATCTTTGGAATTAGTTTGAAAATACTATTCCTCTTCCTCTCTCATTAGGGGCGTGAGCTTCTTCTTTCTCTTTAGAAATTTTGTTGGAAAATTTCAACATTGCTAGCACATTAAAAGTCAAAAGATGGTGATAGGGAAACTCACCCTTGAGTTTGGAATGCAAAAGAAAGCTTGGGGCTTCCAAAATACAAAGAAAAAGTTTTGAATCTCATCCGATCATTGTAAGTTTTTTTTATTCCGCAAACTTCTTGATGTATTCACACACAAATCTTCTTTATTGATCTTGTGGCATGTGTAGGACACTAACATTAATCTGGTTAAGCATGAGTTGAGTCGAATTTAAGAGAAAATATTTTCCAATATTGCTAAAGCGTGAGGTTAATATTAGTATCCTACTTTCAACGATAGACAACTTGATCTAAAAATTGAATTATCCAATATTGCTAAAGCGTGAGGATAAGATTCGATTTAAGACAGAATGTAAGAGTTGTATGAGATGCAATTGACAATAGTTGTATACTTTCTCAAATTTACGAAGGGCAATATTGCTAAAGAGTGAGATTTGTGTAAATGTAAAAAATGATCTACTTCTCATTGTGAGATTTAAGAGTTAAATTTATGTATTCTTATTTGTAGAGATTATAAAGAATATATAAGACAATGCGAGGGCACTTTATAGAAAAAGTAAATCCATATTCTATTTAGTGTTTTATCATGATATTTAAATATTATTATCTGCTTAATTTTGTTTTATCTTGTGCAGACAGAATGTCTGTTTCGAACCCGCTTTCACGTATACTTGATACGCATAGGCTCCAGGGTGCTGTTAATTATAATGTTTGGCTCATGAATCTTTGAATTCTCTGTCAAGTGAAGCAACTTTAATATGTTCTAGACCGCCCAATGCCCGCAAAGGTTTCAGATAATGCTTTAGATGAGGAACGTGAGACGTTCAAAAGATGGAAGGATGATGATCGAAAAGTCCGGTCATACATCTTGGGATCTATGGTCCCGAAACTACAGAGGAAGTATATGCCGATGCCTGATTTTGGATCCATCTTGATGCATATGAAGGAACTATTTAGTGATCGACCACAAGTAGAGATGCATAAGGTGGCTGTCGAGCTTTTTCATACTTTCCTCCTGGAGGGAAAACCCGTTAGCCCACATGTGATGAAGCAAATAGATTGTATTGAAGAGCTCTAAAGGATGGATATTCCTATTGACAACTGCCTCAGGTATATTATGATTCTCGCATCATTTCTTAAGTTTTTCAAGGACTTTATTATTAACTTTAACATGCATAAGATGCTTCCCACCTATTTTGTGTTGCACAATATGTTGCTGACGGCTTAAGATGACATGAATAACAATAGTTCTGCTTTTATGGTCACTGATGCTTCTTCTTCTGGACCTTCTCAGGCTTATCAAAAGCCGACTGGGAAGAAACAGAAAAAGAAAATGAAAGTTGCAGGTAAAGGTCGTAAGGTTGCTTCCGCAGGAGATTCTAAGCCAAATGTGAAGACGGATGTTGCAAAAAGGAAAATGATTCCAATACGACATACTTGGACACTGGAAACATAATTTTCCAAAGTATTTAGCTTCTTTGAAGAAAGCTCCCTCAGGTATTTGTTTTCCTATTATTGACATTACACTTGTTTTTGATTCTAGTTCGACTTGGGTGTTAGACACCGCTTATCCCTCTCAAATTTGCAATTCGTTACAGGATATGAGGAAAACTAGAAGATTAAAGCCGGGAGAGATCCAGTTACGAGTAGGGAATGGAGATTCTCTACAACTAGAAGTAGTAGGAATTTTGTTTTTGAAACTCTCTGATGAATGAAATGTTAAACTTAATAACTGTTATTTTGTGCCATCTATGATAGGACAAATCATCTCACTTCCTGTACTTGACAGCGAAGGATTTCATGTAAATATTAAAGATGGTATTTTGAATTTATATGATAATATGAATGTTTTGCTTGTTTCATGTCCAATGGTTGATGGTCATTACTTTCTTATAAAAAATCATGATGTCTTAATATAGAGAAACCTAAAAGGAAAAGATCAGGTGAAATAAATAACACAGAACTTTGGCATATGAGATTAGGTCATATAGGCATAAAACGCCTAACCAAACTAGTTAATGATGGTGTGATATCGGATCTAACCATAGAACCTTTACCAGTTTGTGAATATTGTATCCAAGGTAAAATTACCAAATCCTCATTTAGTGGTGTTGGACACCGTGCTAATAATTTATTGGAACTTGTGCATTCCGATTTATGTGGTCCTATAAATCATGCTGCCATGGGTGGTTTTCAATACTTGTAACTTTTATCGATGATTTATCATGATTTGGTATGTGTTTCTTATGAATCACAAATCGTAAACTTTTGAAAAGTTCAATGAATACCGATTTGAAGTAGAGAAACAAACCGAAAAACTCTTGAAATGCCTTTGATCAGATCGGGGTGGTGAGTATATGAGCAATGAGTTCATGAGTTATTTAAAAGAGAATGGGATTCTCGTTCAGTATGCTCCTCCAGGCACTCCTCAACATAATGGTGTTTCGGATAGGAGGAATCAAACCTTATTAGATATGGTTCGATCGATGATGAGTTTTACGGATCTGCCAATATACTTGTGGGGCTATGCTCTAGACACTGCCGCTCATCTTCTGAACAAATTTCCATCAAAAACTGTTCCGACTACTCCGTATGAGTTATAGACTAGAAGGAAACCGAGTCTTAAATATGTTAAGATTTGGGGTTGTCCTGCCTATATAAGAGTTGCACAGCGGAATAAACTTTCACCTAGAGGGTACAAGTATCGATTCATTGGATATCCTAAAAATTCCATGGGATATCAGTTCTATGATCCCGAGAACCGAAATGTGTTCGTTTCTCGAAATGTAACTTTCTTAGAAACACAATTTATGTAAGAAAGTGAAGATCATAGAATGATATGTTGGACAAAATGACCCATAGCGTCACTATTTGCACAGATCATTGTGTTGTTGTAGCAAATTAACTATGTGACAAGGAAATTGTACTCTCATCATTTGTGATTAGATCACCATAGATATATAAATGAAGAGAGGTCCCTATGATTAATTCCTGGATTGAGAATGATATGAGACAGTATCATTCCCTGAAGGTTTAATCATCAAATATCCCTAGCCGGAGTATTATCGAGACTGGGCATCGATAATGCGGAATAGGCTAGTATTGCACTTGTGTGCGTTGTGAGGGCACAACGGCATAGTTCTCATATATATAAGTATCGGATACTTATGCAAGTGTGATAGGAGGTCGTGTTTCACCGATAGTACGGGAAACAGCTTCGCTCTGGATAGACCCCTCGGAATCCCATTGGTATTATGACTATGTGTCTATGGGAGGCCGAAATCAAGGTAGGTGTGTATAGTCTTAACCTGAGACTTACATCGCTAATACTTACGATAATCGATAGACTTTGGTCGTGGTGGTACAGGGCTTTAACCGGTTCTGCGTACACCACTTCTGGGTTTATCAGAGAGTCGTAGTGTATTGGGTGTGATGTTAAGACGGAAGTATCACTTCAGTCATAGTGGAGATGATGTCACGCAGGATACGGTACTAGTGCTCTTGAGTGATGCGCATCCAATCGGGATATTGTGACCAGGTCATGAATATCCGATTATAGAGACTATGTTACCAGACATCCGATATGTGTTTCGGATGGGGCAGACACTTATCCAGCCCCAGCCCTAGCACGTGACTATCCGATACTAGGCCGATATGCACAATACAATGGTATACTCCGCTTGATACAGATCTTAAATATTCTTAAATGGATATGTCCGGAGAATTGGGTAGACTTGGTGCTTTGCTAGGAGTCGACCTTGTCTCATAAATAGGTAGAACGTAGTACATTGTACGTATGTGATTCGGATACTCTGACGACCGTATTTACTGCCAACTTATCCGGGGATCTCATGGGTCGCTTACCGATAATCCACCGATGACGCATAACTCGCACTCTTAAATAATATGGGATTATATAGAAGAGAGAGAAAATTAATCTAGGATTAATTATAGAGATATTTTATCTAGGATAAAATATCGTCTAGAGAGAGATAACGATTAATTTGGAATTAATCGATAAATTAATATATTCGATATATTAAACGAAATTAGATTTCGACGCGGAATTAAAATTAGATTTTAATTCGGGCGAACGAATTAATTTAGAATTAATTCGTTAGCGACATGAATAGTGAATTCGCTAGGCGTAATCATTTAATTACGACGCGACGGAAAAATCGTTAATTTGGAATTAGCGAACCCGAGCCCGAGTGTGATTGCGAGTGCATTCGTATTTCGAATTCGAGTGCGGCAACGCAAGTCGCATCAAGCGTCAAATCATTAGTCGCATCAAGCGTCAAATCACTTGTCACTTTGAGTGATGTGACTTGACAACATGTCACTTTATTAAAGTGACTTGATGTGAATAATGATGGAGTTGACATGAATAGTGAAAGCTAGTGGAGGGAAAACTTTTTGGTTTTTGGCTCCAAAATTCATTTAAATTATTGGATAAAATTAAATGGAAATTGATTATTATTTTGGGAAAATATATAATCAAAAGCTTTTACAACTTTTACATAAGTCAACACACATCTCTCTCTCCTAACTCTCTCAATAGCTCACGCCCAAAACTGCATAAGTGGACTGGTTTTGAACCTGAAAAACGTGAGCAAAGGGAAGCTAAGAGTTGGGTTTTCATGGTGAAAATCCAAGTGCTAGCACACTTACGAGACTTGCGAAGGTGGTAGGGAGGTTCACCCATGAGGCGGGACTCATCCGACGGAGTTTGGAGCTTCGAAATGAGACCCAAAACTGCCAACCAGTGAGCACGAACTGCAGCAGTGGGCGCACTAAACCAGTGGGTTTTATATCTTCGTTCGTCTTCAAATCGACTCAACCGACCGATGTAAGTATTCCGCTATCTTCGTTGGTGTATTCGCGCATTATTTCATGTCTTGTTTGATCTTGGGACCTAGATAATAACCAACATGATAGATCTTGATGAAGTCAATCAAAGTAACATTGAATCGACGATAGAACCAGAAGTTCAGGAAGATGAGATACATTTGACACAACCACCTCGTAGGTCATAAAGGATATCGAGACCCCCTATCAGATACGAGATGACATCTGATGATGCCCTCGATGTTTTCTTAATCGAAGAAAATGATCTTTTAACCTACAGAGAGGCGATGTTAGACATCGATGCGGAGAAATGACTGGAATCTATGAAATCCGAGATTGCCTCAATGCATGATAATCAAGTCTGGGACTTGGTTCCGCTTCCCGACGAAATTCTTCCTATCAGTTGTAAATGGATTTACAAGAGGAAGCGGGGGCCCGATGGAAAGGTTGAAACTTTTAAGGCCCGATTAGTAGCAAAAGGATATACTCAGAAATCAAGTATTGATTATGAGGAAACCTTTTCTCCTGTAGCCATGCTTAAGTCAATCAGGATTTTATTAGCTATTGCCGCACACTATGGTTATGAAATTTGGCAGATGGATGTGAAAACGGCTTTTCTGAATGGAAATCTTGAGGAAGATATCCATATGGAACAACCTGAGGGATTCGGATTCGCATTCGCCAAAGATCCCAATCTGGTATGTAAGCTTAAAAGGACTATTTATGGACTTAAACACGCTTCCCGTAGATGGAATCTTCATTTTGACGATGTTATCAGATCGTCTGGTTTCATTAAAAATGAAGAGGAATCTTATGTCTATAAAAAGGTAAGTGGGAGCATGGTAGTCTTCTTAGTGCTTTATATTGATGATATACTTATTATCGGAAACGATATAGGTATGTTACAATCTGCCAAAGCCTATCTAAGTAAGAATTTCTCCATGAAGGACATGAGAGAGGCCTCTTATATACTAGGTATAAAGCTTTATAGAGATAGAGCAAGGAGGATGATAGGACTCTATTAGTCCAAGTACATTGATTTGAACTTATAAAGGTACAACTTTGTTGACTGTAAGACAGTCAATATGCCTTTCAAACAAGGTATTCATCTATCTAAGAAAATCTATCCTAAGACATATGATGAAATGGCTAAAATGCTTAGCCAGCCTTATGCTTCCGCTGTTGGTAGCATAATGTATGCCATGTTATGTACTAGACCTGATATCAGCATGGCTGTAAGTTTTACAAGTCATTATCAGTCTGATCCGGGTCAGGACCATTGGATGGTTGTGAAAAATATCCTGAAATACCTTAAGGGTACAAAGGATAATTTTCTCCTTTATGGAGAAAATGAATTACAGTTGAGAGGTTACACGGATTCAGATTTTCAATCTGATCCAGATGATAGAAAGTCTACAGTTGGGTTTGTGTTTTCTCTCAATGGCGGTTGCCATTTGTTGGTTTCTATAATATGTCCCAAGGAAAGATTAAGCATTTGAAATACAATAAATGAATATATATTTAACTTTGAAGTATGGCGGAATCATACTTACAATGCTTTGTTGATGAAGAAAATCAAACCAAAATGGAAGCTCCAAGTGTTGATTGATTCGGCCAAGAGGAGAAGAAGGTGGAAAGCTCCAAGCTTTGTGAATTCCTTGCTCTATGATGGTTTCCCTATCCATCACCTCTTTTGATCCCTTGAAGGTGCTAGCCTTGCATGTGAGAAGATGTTCCAAACAACCACACTATCTTCAAGCTTTTTGGCAACCAAAATGAAGAAGATGAAGACCAAAAAACTGCATGCAGTTTTCGGCAATGTGAGAGAGAGAAGAGAGATTTTTCTTGTTGATTTTGATACCAAAAATCAATTTATATTTATGCCATAATATTTATTAAATAATAATAAATCTATGACACAAACCATGCAAAGGCTTAGAGTGTCAAACACTCAAATTCCATGCATAACAATTGAGTGTATTATACACTATCACCATGCAATGCATTATCAATAAAATAATACATATAATGACATGTGTCATGTGGGCCCCACACGTTTCCAAATGAAAGCGGGCCCACGTGCACTCACGCGTTCGGGTTCGATATTTCCGAAATACCGAACTTATGTCGCGATGTTAATTAAATCGAATTTAAATAAATAATCGCGCCTAGCGAAATTATTATTTACGTCGCTAACGAATTAATTCTAAATTAACTCGTATGCCCGAATTAAAATCTAATTTTAATTTCGCGTCGAAATCGAATTTCAATTATTATATCGAATATAATAATTTTATTGATTAATTCCAAATTAATCGTTCTCTCTCTCTAAATAAGGCACTTTATCCGAGATAAAGTTTCTCCGCAATTAATCCAAGATTAATTAAGTTCGAATCAAATATCATAGGTGAATCTTCAGGAAGCGACCAAAGAGATCTCCGGATATGTTGGCAGTAGTAAATACGGTCGTCGGATAATCCGAACACGCACGTACCTCGTACTACGTTCTTACCGATTCACAAGACAAGGTTGGCTTCTAGCAAAGCGCCATGCCTACCCCATTCTCCAGAAATATTCTTATAGGAATATAAGATCTATATCAAGCGTAGTATACCGTAGTATTGCGTACATCGATTCAGTATCGGATGATCACATGCTAGGCCTGGGGCTGGAAATGTGTCTGCCCCGTACGAAACATATATCGGACATCAAGCAACTAGTCTCTTTAAATCGGACAATCCTGACCTAGTCATATTGTCCCGACGGTTGCAACCTTTTATAGAGTACTAGTTCTGTGTCCTGCGTGATCATCACCTCCATATGTCTGAAGCGATACTTCCATCTTGACATCACATCCAGTACACTACGATTCTCGATAAACCCAGAAGAGGTGTACACAGAAGAACCGGTTAAGGTCCCCAACCACCAAAACCAAAGTTTACCGATTGTCGCAAGTACTAGCGATGTAAGTCTCAGGTTAAGACCATATACACCTACCCTGATGCGGCCTCCCATAGACACCTAGACATACTACCAATGGGATTCCGCGGGGTTCTCCAGAGAGAAGCTGTTTTCCGTACCATCGGTAAAACACAACCTCCTATCGCACTTGCATAAGTATCTAATACTTAAATATATGAGAACTATGCCGTTGTGCCCTCACAACGTGCACAAGCGCAATACTAGTATATTCCGCATTATCGATGTCCAGTCTCGATAATACTACGGCTAGGGATATTTAATGATAAACCTTTATGGATTGATACTGTCTTATATCATCTGAATCCAGTACTAATCATATGGACTTTCGCCATTTATATATCAAAGTAAATAATATTTACAAAATGGCAAAAGGCAATTTCATTATCACATAGTTAATTTTGTACAATAATACAATATCATTTTACAAACAGTGACGCTATGGGACATAATGTCTAACAATCTCCCACTTGGCCTATAGCCAGTCACTCAAGCATCTAATACCCGAACTATGTATGTGTCGTTCAAAAACTTGCTGAAGAACAGCCTTCGTCAGCGGATCTGCAATGTTGTCATCTGATGTGACCTTCTCGACCTTTTACATCGCCACGATGTATAATCTCCCGAATCAGATGGTAACGTCGAAGAACATGCTTGGACCGTTGATGAGACCTTGGTTCCTTAGCCTGTGCTATAGCCCCGTTATTGTCACAATACAATGGAACGGGCTCAGCTGCTAACGGAACTACTCCTAATCCGATTTGGAACTTTCGGATCCAAACTGCCTCTTTGCTGCTTCAGATGCAGCGATGTACTCCGCTTCTGTTGTTGAATCGGCAACAGTATCTTGCTTGGAAGATTTCCAGCTCACTGCTCCGTATTAAAAACAAAAAATGTACCCGGATTGCGACTTGTAGTCATCCTTGTCGGTTTGGAAACTTGCATCGGTATATCCAGATACCGCAAAGTTCTCCACCTCCATAAATTAGAAAGCATCCTTAGTTCGTTTAAGATACTTAAGGATATTCTTAACTGCTGTCCAGTGACCTTCACCTGGATCGGCCTGATAGCGACTGCACATGCTCAAAGCATATGAGACATCAGGTCGTGTACATATCATGGCATACATGATCGATCCGACTGCCGAGGCGAACGGTATCCGACTCATGTTGTCTCTCTCTTCCTGAGTCTTAGGACACATGTCCTTAGACAGAGAGGTACCACGTACCACTGGAAACCATCCCCTCTTGGATTGTTCCATGTTGAATCGCTTCAACACTTTATCAATGTATGTACTCTGGGAGAGTCCAAGCAGCTATCTAGATCAATCCCGGTTTAGATCTTTATTCCAAGAATAAAGGCTGCTTCTCCCAGATCTTTCATGGAG
Source organism: Zanthoxylum bungeanum (assembly GCA_019454045.1). Classification (NCBI taxonomy): domain Eukaryota; kingdom Viridiplantae; phylum Streptophyta; class Magnoliopsida; order Sapindales; family Rutaceae; genus Zanthoxylum; species Zanthoxylum bungeanum. The sequence goes on along the minus strand of SKCR01036571.1, from coordinate 443 downwards.
AATTTTATGAAAGCCAAGCTTTCACCGACGTTAGCATGGGAATGTCATTGCCTATAAGCAATACGTCGTCGACATAAAGGACATAAAAGTAAGTGCTCTCCCACTAACCTTCTTGTATACACAAGGGTCATCTGCGTTTTGCACGAAATCATTTCTTTTATGATCTCATCAAAACGCTGATTCCATGACCGTGATGCTTGCTTCAATCCATAAATGGATCGATTTAACTTACAAACCTTGTTTGCAAGTCTAGATACGATAAAACCGTCAGGCTGTTGCATATAAAACATCCTCCAAAAGGTTTCGTTAAGGAAAGCGGTTTTAACGTCCATCTGCATATCTCGTAATCGAAATATGCAGCTATTGCAAGCATTATCCGAATGGATTTAATCATGGCAACGGTTTGAGAAGGTTTCGTCATAATCAATACCATATTGTTGACG
>SKCR01036570.1:0-48973 GCA_019454045.1 Zanthoxylum bungeanum | reverse complement strand
GGAATCATGGAATATTATCGACTCGTACGACATGTCGAGTAATTCCTGAACCACCACCTGGTTCAGTCGACCAGGAGACATCCCCCTCATGATCATGCAATCATGGAATCATGGTATTTATCGACTCATACGACATGTCGAGTAATTCATGAACCACCACCTGGTTCAGTCGACCAGGGGACATCCCCCACATGATTCACGCAGTCTAAGAATCATTGAGTATTCTCGACTCATACGACAAGTCGAGTAATATTATTCCTGAACCACCACCTGGTTCAGTCGACCAGGGGACATCCCCCACATGATTCATGCAGTCATGGAGTCATTATCGACTCATACGACGTGTCGAATAATATTAACCCTGAACCTCCATCTGGTTCAGTCGACTAGGGGACAGCCCCCACATGATTCATGCAGTCATGAAGTCGTGGAATATTATCGACTCATACGACGTGTCGAATAATATTAACCCTGAACCACCATCTGGTTCAGTCGACCGGGGGACATCCCCCACATGATTCATGCAGTCAAGGAATCATGAAATACGCTCGACTCATACGAAAAGTCGAGTGATGTCATTCCTGAACCACCATCTGGTTCAGTCGACCAGGGGACATCCCCTACATGATTCATGCCGAGTCATAGAATCATGAAATCCGTACGACACATACAACATGTCGAGTGTGGTCCTGAGCCACTAACTGGTTCAAATCGACCAAGGAACATCCCTGATGACTCTTGTCGAGTCAAATACAATCATACTCAACACCTACGTCATGTCGAATGCGATCCTGAGCCAACTGGCTCAATCGACCTAGAGACACCCCTGATGACTCATGTTGAGTCAAAAACATCATAAACACACTCAACACTTACGACATGTCAAATGTGGTCCTTAGCCATCGTATGGTCCAAGTTGACCAATGGACATCCCTGGCGTCTCATGTCGAGTCAAATATAATCGGTGAATTTACTTCCACCACATACGCAAGATGAGTAGACCTGAAACCTTCCTCTTAAAATTGCAGAACGAAATGTTAATAGCTCAAGATCATCGCCAAAATCAGGGGAGTAATCATACAAACCTCGACATATTCGACAGATGATACTCTCAAAGTCGGGGACAATCCAGACTTAGAGAGTAGGGGACAAACTACGGGCCAAAATTGGGCCAGGGGTAAAATCGACTTTTACCACCAAAGCCAGCCGCAAGACCTGGAGCCCAGAAGAAGATCCATGGGCCGCCTCACGAGCCTAAATTCATTAAAGACAGACAAACGGACACCAGTTACAAAGATCAGGAAGTGGATCCGAATTCATTACCGTCATCATGAAGTCAACGGTTATGAGATCTAAAGGACCTGAAATTATTACACATCATGGAAGAAGTCTCCAACGGCAGAAGATGAATCCTATAAAAGAGCAAGGCAAAGAATAAAGATGGATCCATACACAACTCCTATCATCAGATAATATCCAACAGTCCGCCCTCACGGCAATTGATCAGTGGTTTAGGTATCCTAACACCTGAATCCTTTCGACTTAGATCCTCTCATACTTTGGCTAACTTGAGCGTCGGAGTGCCTACGGTTTCCATCACACCGGTGGGCAGTAACCACCTCTTTTGCTCTATTCTTATTTTGCAGGTTCGCTTGTGCCCCTCTACTCATTCTCAATTGTGGACCTCGACCGAAATCAGGATCTACAGCCTTTTCGACATACCTACAAAAAAAAAAACAAAGGCAAAAAGGGTGGTCAGTCCAGAAGCTGAGCAAAAAACCAAAATATCATCATGTTAAGCAAACACAGAGATAGGTTAAAAGGTTAGTAAAAGCCCACCTATCCGCCCCGGGACATTCGGAGGAGCAGTCCGAATCAGGCCCGACTCGAGAAAGGCCGCATCATTAACCAATTTCTTCTAATGATCAGCATATCACGAGCCCAACTTACCCGCTCTCGGACCTGATGGAAACCTTGGGAGCGTCCCCCCAACAAGCTGAGAAGAATTAAAGAAGTTAAAATCCTATCATTAAAACAAAAGTAAGAACGCTAGGGGTTAAATCCTAACCTCCTGCTCTAAAGATATCTGGGACAGAGACCTCCTCTTCATACGATCTCAGAACTCGTCCCCAATCTCCTGTGGCCCAAAACCATAAGTCTTTGAAGTTCTTGTTTGAGTCAGGGAGCTTGCCGACAACGTTTGGCGAATCAGCATAAGTAGAAAGGTAATAACAACCATGATGCGTTCTTGGGTTAGCCTTCAGTCGATACAACCTCTTCACTTCTTCAAAACATGGTTCGCTGAGACCCGCTCGACTCCAAATCACATATAGACCGGCCAGAATCCTCCAGCTATTCAGGCTCAATTGGTAAGGGGCGATCTCCATCTCGGCCAGCATCCAGGAAAAGTAGCGTTGAAGTGGTAGCCAAGACCACACTCAAAGAAAGCCGAAAGAAGGGCCACTGAACCCTCATCAGGTTGGCTAGCACGATCCATTGGCCCGGGGACTTCAAGGGCGATATCTATCAGAATGTCATATCGTTGTCGGAGCATGTGAGGTCGTCTTCAGTTATCTTGGAAGGACGGTCCATGTCCATAGCCGAGGAGTTAAAATCACCGGGCTCTGGGTCCTTCCGAGGGATCCTCTGATGATAAGTATCTTGTTCAATTTCAGAAGGGGTAGAGGTAGTGTCGAGGTCCTCTATTCTTGGTGCCCCCGAGCTCGAGGAGAAATATTCAACAGAGGGAGTCGGAGGTTTAGCAGGGTTTGCATAGGAAGACCTGGTGTCAGACATCCATGACATCCGAGAAATAAAAGAAAGAGGGGGGAAGTCAGTCTATAGCTAAGTTCTGAAGCTAAACTTATGAGTTCTAAAAGCCCTAAAAACATCGATCAAGCCATAAATATCTCCCTAGCAGCACAAAACCAAAACACAAAAAAAAAGGAACAAAAAGGAGCAGGATTCGCAACACATGGAAAGCAAAAGCAAAAAGGTCGCTCAAAAGACTTACTTGTTTCTTTTAGAAGGGTTGCAGATTGCTCGGAGCGGTCTGGTCGTTCTAAGGATTCACTGGTCACAGCTAAAAGAGAAGAGTTCTCGTAGATTGGGGAGATCGAAGAGTTTGTGGAAGAATGCAACAATGTTTACTCCGTTTTGTTATAGTCTGATCGGTGCACTTGTGGCCGTTAGATTGAACGAAAGCGTCAGTTTTACACCATTTGTCGCTTCTAAAATGATCTTTCAGAATTGGATGGACGGCTGAGATTTGACGTCTTTTTAACTGACCATAACGGTTGGATTGTTTTGCTTTTGGTGGGAGCATGACGGATGTTGACAAGTGGCAGGCTCCCGTCAAACCCTATAGTGATCCGATGGGCATTTAAGAAGATGTGACAGTTGCGCGTCTCGAGGGACAAAATTACAGAAGGACAATAAAGGGATTTCACCTCGGTAGGAAGAAAGTCAGACCGATCATGATGTAAATGTGGGCCGACGAAATTTCTCCTTCAGAAGATCGGCTATTAGTTCATCAACAGTACCACTCTTATATAGTTCCCGGCACCAACTTGTATGACTCGTTGGAACCGAGAACTAGGGGACATATGTTGATGGTGTTTTCAGGTCCTATGTTATTTAAGGAGCACATCGGGGGTAAAAAGGGTAATTCCCTTCTTGATCGAGATCATTAATGCCGACCCGACCACATGAGTGTTATAAAGCCAACATGTAGAGACCGAGCATTTGATGATTGGTGACCGACCACTTTGGCTCGGATGACCGATGATGAGCGGAAAATATATCAATATTTACCGCCCCTTTTACTTAATATTTTGTTTAGTTTCTCGGGTTTGATGAACGTTTTGATATGTTTTATTTTATTTTGCAGATAAAATAATATCGGGACTCAATGAAATCATTTAGGACGAAATGTGGATCAAATAAGGGCAATTATTGGACTTGATATATTAATTTTGGAGATTGGAAACTTGAAAAGAGCGTTTTTGACGAAGTGCAGTTTTGGAAATTCCAATTTTGCGCATCTGTCGTATGTTGGGCATAACTGTTTACTCAGATATCGGATTGAGCTGATTCAAGTTCCAGATTAAAGAAGACTCAAAGATCTACAACTTTGAAAGAGAACATATTTTCAAATTCGGATGATTTCATGACCGAAATTGATGAACCATCCAGAAGTGTGTGGAGTGTAATTATTAAAAGTCATTATCAATCATTTTCAAAGCAAAATATTAATTAATAAATAATTAATAAAAATTATCAAATCACCACCAAACAAGATAAGAAATTAGTGGAGCAATTATGGATTTGGTGGAGTAATTAGTGGAGAAATTAATAATGTAATTGGTGGAGAAATTGATTGATGATTTGATGGTGGCAAAATTTTGCCTATAAATACCAAACCATTTCATTTGTAAAATTCATACTTTCTTCTTTGAAATCCTAATGAAAAAATAAAAAGATTGTATCTAGTTTGTTTATTTTTAGTTTTCAGTAATTAATTTTCAATTCGCACTTTCTTTTCTTTACTTTTCAGTTTTACTTTCCGTAATTTACTTTTACGCATAACACTTTCCTTTCTTTACTTTTCAGTTTTTATTTTTCAACCATGAGGAGGTAACTTCCCTCTGCCGAGGTGAAAGGTAATTCTTTTACTGTTACTATCTTAGATTAATCTCCCTTAGACACAACATATTCACTATTCTAAAATTTGACTTAAAAAGGAGTACCGCCTATATGGTCGGTTGGTTTTAATCTCACAAGTGATTATGTTATACTAAGGGAGATATCTAAGTTAGTAATTAGTAAAAGTAATTCCTTTTATCTTGGCAGTTTATTTTCATTTACTTTCCCGCTTTTACTTTCTCGCAGTTACTTTTTAGCATTTTTATTTTATGTCTTTTAAGTTTTCATTAGCCATAGCTATGTATTGTAACTAAGTTAGTATCTAGGGTTGTGATGAATTTCAATATAACCGGTTTATAAGGGGTTAGATTATAGGTTGGGTAATTTAAAGATTTATTTATTGAGTCTTAATCTTAATGCTTTTTATTAACTGGCCATTAATAAAATTGATTAGGTAAACTTAAAATGAACTAGACATAGGGATTTTAAGTTTAAGACCTTAGACTCAATAACCCACGATCTTCCTTGAGGATAGATAACCCTTTTAATAGATTTCCTTACAGGATAGGAATATACCTGTCGGGCGGGGGTAGCCATAATTGGAACTTAATCTTAATGAATCTAGGTAATTTGGTTGACATAGACATATGGTTCAATTGGATTATACTAGGTATTTGAAATTGACCATCGGAAGAGGCTTTTACATAAATTAGTGTTCCAGGTTAATAAATCAAATATTACCCAACTTTAAGATAACCACTTCATCTTCTAAATAATATTGGAATTAATCACAACCCTGGATAGTTTTTATAAATTTGGATTTTTCTCAACCTACTTTTAAGCAATTTTATTTACTTGTTTTAAATTAGAATCATCGTCATTTCAAATCAATCAATCAAAAACCTGTTAGATACTGGTAATCAGTTGGCCCCATAAATTAATAACAAAAAGGTTTTAAGTCCTCGTGGGATCGATACTTTTTATACTACTTGAACGATACGTGCGCTTGCGTTATACGTGTGTGTTTACGCCGGTCAACCGATCATTGTCAGATCGGCAGAATCATTCTCAGTTCAAAGGACTACCATGACCGACCTCATGAAGACCGACCAGATAGCGAGGCGTGCTCAGGAAGATAAGGCATCCTATTTTCTCGGATAAGATGACAAATTATCCTACTCTCATGGGGAGAACTGATGAATCAGTGTCTTAATAGGACAAGAAAAGTAAATGTAGTTTTAAACTATGAATCCTTATGGAAGAAGGAGATTAATTCGACTAGAAAACCCTTGTAAAAGAATGAATCTGATTTCTGTACTATTATAAATAGAAGGGTAGAGTATGTGTAAAGAAAATCAGAATCAAGAATAGGATCACTACGATCAAGCTTGTAAACATAAGAGATATCAGAGAAGCGTATCTCAGTAATAAAAATATCATTTTGTTTGTGTTCGTGGACCTAGGTTGGACCTGATCCGCCGAACCACGTTAAATCTCCTTGTTGATTTGTGCATTTGTCTGTCTTCTGCTAAATTTTCCTCTGGTTCCCACATAACTAAACAAATTCACTATTGAAGGAGGAACCGTCTCGGGAGTTAAGAAAAAATTAAATATTCCATTCAAAAAAAAAATTAAGAATAAATATTTGTTTAATTCCATTAAAAATAATGTCCAACTTTAATTGAAAATATTAAATTTAATATTAAAATATAATATGACATGCGCTATTATTGAAAATTTTTAAAATGCAACGAAAATACTACCTCGCGTTAGACCCGGCCAAGGTTCCGGTTCTGGAACCGAACCGGAAGGGGACCGGTTCGGTTGGGGTTCCACCCCAACTCGAACCGGTCCGAACCGGTGGAACCGTACGGTTCCACCGGTTCGGACGGTTCCAACCGGAACCGAACGGTTCCGGTTGGAACCGTATGGTTCTAACAGGAACCCTTCGCCCCTAACGGCTAGTAGCCGTTGGGGGGGCAGGGAGCCGTTTGGCTCCCTACCCAAATAAAAAAAAATTAAAAAATTAAAAAATAAAAATTATATTTAGTATATAAAATATAAATTACTAATGTACCCCTAATAACGGTAATAAAACGGTTATATTTAGGGGCATTTTTGGTATCAAAAAAATTCTAAAATTCTATAAATAAGATTCATTTTTCATAATTTCATCACACCAAATTCTCAACTCTCTCATTTTCTATAATTCTCTTATTCTCAATCTTACTTCAATACAATTCTCTTATAATCTTATATTCTTATTCTCAATCTCAATTCATTCAGTTGTTAATTTGTTATCATTCGCATCGCAATTATTCAATTTTCTTATTTTTCTTCATAATTTCTCAAACGAAAAATGGCAAGCTCATCTGAGAACATAATGTCAAATATGCCAACCCAAGAGAGCGGCCATAGTGTCAGTGCACAATCACGGAGAAGAAAAGTTAAGGCTCGGTCCTCAGATATTTTCAAAATTCATTTTACTTTGGAACGCCTAGAAGATGGTTCACAACGAGCAATTTGCAACTATTGTGGGGTTATCTATAAATTTTCTAGTGGATACGGCAATATGATCAAGCACATGGAAAAACATCATCCGGTTGAATTTGGCATTGATACGACGCAAACTCAAATGGCCAGGTACGCATCATCTAGTAGAGGTACGAGTAGTGTAGATTTATTTAAATATTCTGATGCAAAAAATAGAGAAGAATTTGCTAAATTAACTTGTATGACACATCTTTCTTTAAGCTTTGGTGAACAACTTCATTTGACTAATTACGTGCATAATGCTTTAAACCCTGCTGCATGTAGAATGACTCGAAACACAACAAAATGTCATATTATCAAATTATATAAAGATGGTAAAATTATTTTAAATGAAATATTTAAAGAGATGAAATGTCGTATTTCTATATGTTCTGATATTTGGAGTGACCATTGGCAAACACACTCATACATGGGTGTGATTTTTCATTGGATTGATGCATTATTTACCATGCAAAAAATACTTATTGCATTTAGAGTTTTTGATGACCCACATACTGCACATAATATTTATAGAATGATGAAGGTAATTTTTGATGAATATGGTTTAGTAGAAAAAATTTTAACAATTGGATTTGATAATGCATATGCAAATACTGCATCCATTCATGATTTAAAATCCTTATGTGAACCAAATTTAGGGGGTCCATTTTTTCATATTCGTTGTACATGTCATGTCCTTAACATATGTGTGCAAGATGGACTAAAATTATTATCACATTTCCTTGATCAAATTAAAACGGCACTTAACTGTATTTGGTCATATTCTCAAGTTATGAGAGAATGGACCAAGTTTTGTAAATAAATGGTATTAAAACCGATTAAATTTTCAAGAGATGTTCCAACACGTTGGAATTATACTTATTTTCTTTTATGTCAAGCATTTCAATACAAAGATGCATTATGTAGTTTTTTTCTCTCAACATGTTCAAAATATCACACTTTATCCTAGTCAATCGGATATTGTGAAATTTTTTTAGATATTTTAAGAATTTTTAATGATGCTACTTTAGTTTTAGCGGTGTTTATTATCCTAAACACATTTATTTCTTCTTGAGAGTTTGAATATTGTTGGCACTATCGATGAACATGTTGACAGTGACGACCCTAATGATATTGTTTTGCTCGAAGCCATTACTGCTATGAAGGTAAAATGGTTGAATTATTTTAGAGAAATTCCTTTACTTTATCTTATTGCTACTGTTTTTTATCCTAGATTTAAATTAGAAGGTTTGAATGGTGGTTTACAAGCTTACTATGGTTATTTAGGAATATTAGATGATGTTGATATTACGAGCATAATGACGAAATTAAGAAGTGATTTAATTATTTTATTTAATGATTATATTATAAGATATAACTTAGGAACATTAAGTGCAAGCGGAACCGGAGCCGAAGGATCAACTGATAATGATGATTGATAATTGTAAAATTATAATTTACAAGGGGATATGTCTAAAACTTGTAATGGAATTACGTGAGCTTTGATCCTCTCACCCTTGGAGATACGTAGGCAACTTAAATTTTTAAAAATTTAAGCTCAAGCTCTTCAATGTAATAAAATTTTTTTATTTATAAAATTAATCTCATTTATTTTAATTAATTTTCAAAAAAAAAAAAAATTCTGTGAACCGAACCGAACCGATTCCAATTCCGATTCGGTTCGGTGTTTCGATTCCACTTAAGTGTGGAACCGGAAACCGACCGGTTCCGGGTCTACCTCGCGTAATAATAATCAATAATTGCCTTTGTTCATAAAATCAAAATTACAACGAGAACAAACCACCGCTACAACACGACATCGACACTTTAATCTTAAATAAATTAATTACCTTCCAGACCAATCGCATCACATTTAAACCAATCATCATCAAAATCAAAATCAATGGCATCTCACAGCGGATCTTATTCCTCTTCTCAATCCTACGCTCCCTCCGCCCCATCTCTGCCGGAGACCTATAATTCTTACACCACTTCGCACTCAGCTCCGAGTGACTATGCCCATCCTCCGCCGCCGCAGCACCAGTCGCAGCCTCAAATGGCGTACCCGGTGCCGAGTTATGGGCAGTTTTCATCACATGGGCACTCTTCTGCGTTTCCTCCGGGGACCCACCCGGATGTGATACGGAGCTTTGAGATGGTTGATAGAGATAGAAGTGGGTTTATTGATGAGAGTGAGTTGCAGCAAGCGCTTTCTTCTGGGTACCAGAGGTTCAGTATCACTACTATTAGATTGCTTATGTTTCTTTTCAAGAATCCTCGTGATTCCTTGAGATTTGGTAAGCAATTATTAGTTATGTTTTTGGATGCCAGAAATAATATTTAGGCTTCAATTTTTTTATATTCCATTTGTTCATGACTTTTCTTCATATATATGTCAATTTTGGCGTCTACCTTGCATTGGTGCTTAACAATTTTTTCATTGAATTAACAATTTCTGTGTTAACTTAATGTGTTATGCAACATTTAAGAAGTGTAACGCACAATTTCGCATACAAAGACGCTTACTTTGGGCTATTTGACTTTGTTAAATGAGATATACTATGACTTGCACTTTTTTGATTCTTTTGTAATTTGTAACTATCTATTTTGCTTTTACTTTGTTGGTATCTTTTTCCTTTCCATGGGATAATGTTAGCCTAATTTCCTGTTACAGGACCTAAAGAATTTGCTGATTTGTGGAGTTGCCTTGGTCAATGGCGTGTAAGTATTTTTGCTAATCATTCATTGACTTTTTAAAATCCTTCCATGTAATTGATGGAAAGTCATATTCCAACTTTCTCTTTGGCAATTTTTAGAAATGTAACTCTCTTTCGTCTTGCCATTAAGTACTAAGCTTGTTGGGTACTTGGGTTATGCATGTTTTATCTTGGCGTGATGGTTTTTTTGTGTCAATCGTGTGTGTGGGGATGAAATCTTTTTGTAGGGAAAAATGAGTAAACTAAAAAGAACTAATTTGCATTGTGTTAAAGATGTTGAATTTGTTCTTGACAACTTTTCCAAGGTTTTTGCTCAGCTTGAGTTTCCAAAAGTTTAACACTTGGCTTGGGCAACATAAGTTGAGACAAACTGCAATGCCAACCTAATCAAAAATTTAGTTGCACTGCTGTGACATTCTAATTTATTCCCAATACGCAGTTTTTGCTTATATAATTCATGGTACTTAATAATTTTTTAGTGGTTAATATCAATTTGACATTTGCTTTTGTAGGCCATATTTGAGAGGTATGATCGAGACAGAAGTGGGAAAATTGATTTGACGGAATTAAGGGATGCTCTTTACAGTATTGGTTATGCAGTTCCACCCTCAGTCCTTCAACTTTTAATGGATAAGTATGATAATAGAAGTGGCAGCCGTAAGCTTGAACTCAGCTTTGACCGTTTTGTTGAGTAAGGCTTCTCTTCCATTACTATCAATACTTAATTTCCTTTGTTTGTCTTCGTTTTTTTCATGGGTTTGATGTGTTATATTCATGTTGTTATGTTTTATTGGATATGCAGATGTGGGATGATTGTGAAGGTGAGTCCATGAATCCCTACTATTTTTGGGTTACCTGCCCTTTCAATAAATTGTAGTGGATCAATTAATTACCAAACTTCATGTTATTAGGGATAGTTTGGGAATCTAATTTGCTATGCCAGTATCATTATCATATATACATATCCCTGTTTTTCTCTTTAGATCCTAAACATACTCTAAAATAAGTGCACCTGCCTCCTTCCATGGTCATGCATTTGATCTAATTATGCAAACATATTGTGGTTTCAGGGTTTGACTGAAAAATTCAAGGAGAAGGATCCACGATATACCGGGTCAGCCACGCTTAATTATGAATCATTCATGAGTATGGTCATTCCATTTATTGTTTCATATGATTGATTTAATTTTGTGCAATTGGCTAATAGCTATAAACTTGATTACTTTATTGTTATGAGTTCAATTACTTTTCTGGATTGAATTTGTACATTGAGAAATTTCCAAGTGTGAATGTGAAATAGGTTTCTCGATTCTGTTCATGTGACCGAGGGTTGTAAGTAAAAAATCTAGTTGCAATTAAAAACCTTGTGCTACGTTTCTTTGGCTAAATATTTAAATATTCTCTTTCAAATTTAGAGAACTTGAGCATCAAGAGCATGTTTGTGGACTAAAAATTATATTAGGCATTTGTGATTCGATCCCTTTGATTACTAACTTCAACATAAGCTCATAAAGATGATTTTGCTCACGAGGCTTCCCACACTATAGGAGGATTCAATTATACGCAGCCCTTTGCTTGCTCTTTTTGTTTTTTTTTTTTTTTTTTTATTATAAAGATGTTGTTTCCACAAAACTTTTCTGGAATACAAGCTCGTGAGAAAATAAAAATGAACACAAATATGGCAATGATAACCTTTTCTGCAACTTCAGATTGAACTGCAGGTGGGGTGAGAATTAAGTTGTCATCGGGTTATAATGTCAGTTCGGCCTTCACATGTTCGGCCTTCAAGATAATGTCAGTTCTTTAGGATTTATTTCTTATGCAAAAAAAAGTAAATGGTGTTAAGATGATCATGAAATTATTTTAGGGAATTAACTTCCTATGTGCAAATTTGTTTTTGGGTGAATGTTTAGTTGGTTCCTATAGATTTGAGTTATTTATTTATTTAGTTATCATATTTTAAAAAAAATTACTCAAAATTCTTTATCATTATTTTCGTATGTAATGGATTTGATTTTCAATGAGTAATATAATATTGTAATCTGATAAAACCTAAAAAATTCAAACAAATAACCTGATAATATTTTCATCTCATATAACTTAAATTTCTAAAAATAGCCTATAACATGTCAAAAATATATGATATTTAAATTGATTTAAAATTGATGGGAAGCTTGATCTCATCTTGGCCTGCTCTCCATCTGTTCCGATGAGTCGTCTTCGTCTCCCACAACTTTGTTTTCATTTTTCACTACAAACATCAAGTTGTTTAGTTTTCTCTAATATTCTTATGAGAAAATTACTATATAATTTATTGGTAATTACTTGATTTTGATAATGTTTTTGTCAATAATTAATTATTAAATTGAAATCATTTCATTTTGTCTTTTGAGAAATTTACATTTCCATAAATAAATCATGTAGATTTGTTTAACTACTACTCTCAAACATTAATTTATGTTCATGAGTTAATCAATTGCTTGTAATGTAAATTTTCATAGAAAATAAATGGAGTTAACTAAAAATTTAAGACTACTTTTAAGTTAATGGATTTGCTGATTAATTAACATATAAAATCTCTTAGCGAGCATCGTTTTAGTTTAGTTGGTTGACACATTCTTCGGTTATTTATAAAGGTTGAGGGTTGAATTTCCCTCGGATAATATTCAGACATGAAATTAATCAATTTTGCTACTGTAAATTTCCCTTTATTTTTTTAGAGAATTATTAAAAAAAAAAGCTTACTAATTCCTAAAAATGATAAATTCCTAATGAGTTTTATAAATAATCATATATATATTTTTAAAATTCTTAGTATATAGTTCAAAGTATAATCCAAAATGTATGGGAACGTAAAAATAAAATAATAAGATCAATTTAAAAAAAGGATTTCCCTAAAAAGCCCAAAATGAAAAAGTTAAAAAATAAATAAATAACCCAATTTCATTGTCGACAATTTTTTTGAAAGTTTCATTGTTTACGATTTTTTTTTGGTTTCAAATATATTTTTAGATTTTTTTCACGTGCATAGTAAAATATTCAATGTTTCACATGAATAATATTTTATTAAGGGTTGGATGTTCAAATTTATTTTTGGATATATAAATGACATTGTAATTGTGATTGAATATTTGTAACTATCATTATAATTGAGAAATATGACTGATTATTGTGTATATGACTAGCATTGTGACCAAAAAAATATGATTGAGTACTTAAAACTATCATTATAACCAGAGAATGAGACTGAAATTTATGTATGTGACTGACATTGTAATCGAGTTGTATGTGTGAATGTGAATATAACTGTGTGACAATGATTATGTGTGATTATGATTATGACAGTGTGATTAACTGTGTGACTGTGACCATTATGTTGCAAATTACGACTTTGGTGTTGATTTTAACCTGTGAAATGCTAATTAAGAGAGGTTCATTCATGAAAATTGTAGGTAATATTAACTGTAAGATGTATATTACATATTATGATTTGGATTCTGGATGAATAATATATGAATGTTTGAAAGCACCTATAAATATAAGGGTTATTTTTTGGCACAAGAGTTGCACCACTTTTTAATTTTTTTAGTGGCAAACTTGTAATAACATCACTTTACCATATATCTTTAATATCTTTTTATATGTGGTGATGTCTTAATTAAATTAGAAGAATTCTAATGATTTTGGACTTATTAGGAAATACCATTAGTTTTAGACTTCAAATATGCCAATTATCTAATTTTTCATTATGTTTTAGTATTTATTCAAAATATATTTTTCTTTACTTCTATCATTGTGATTTTCAATTTCGATGGTAAAACAATATTTTTGTATGATACAATTTTAAAATGCAAACAAATCTAAGATATGGTATTTAAAAAGTAGAGAACAATATTTTTTTGTACAGTTTGTTTAAATATTTTAGTTACTTGAATTTTTTTCCATAACAATTTCCATCCATATTTTGTATTATCATACTCTACTACTAATCTATATCTATATCTATAAATTTATATAATATTAAAAAAAAAAAACCAAATAGAGCTCCCTCATTAATTCAATGGAAATATTAAGCTCTAATTGGTTGAGTAAAATTTATTTAATGCTCATTATATTTAAAAAGATATTTTGAACTAAATAAATATGAAATTTATTTAATATTCCTTGTATATAAAAAGATTCATCGAGCTAAATAAGTATGAATATAATTTATATTTAAAAAGATATTTTGAACTAAGGTTGAGTAAAATATGTTTAATGATCATTGTATTTAAAAACATATATTGAACTAAATAAATATAAATATAATTTAATAACCTCAAGAATTTAAAAATAATTATACATGTACAAGAACTAAATTTAGACTCAAATCAATAAGCTCAAGATTCAAAAATAATTATACATGTGCATGAACTAATTTTAATCAAATACTATAATTAAAAATATATATACATTTAACTAAATTTAATATGCTTAATATCTTAAAAATAATTGTACTTGTATATAATAATAACGTGTTCAATTCATTACTCGGAGTAAAATATAAGAGTGTCTTTATTAGCAAGATGCATTCAATTTTATTTTTGCTTGTTATCTTGCAAGTTTAAATATTGGGTTAAAAACTTTCCATATCAAGATGATAATGTATGCTACTAATTTGATATTGCAACTTGTAGATGATGTAAGGCAAGATTACGAAAGCATTTTCAAAGTTAAAGCTTTGGCAGCCGTAGATCGAGCAATATATCAGCTAACGAGAAAATAAGAAGATTTTAAGATTTTCATGGGGATGTATCATCCTCACTATACTTGGGCAAGTAAGTCTACCATTATAGAATGTCAGAATAAAGCCACTAAAATACTCATTAACGGCTCTGCAAATAATCAAGTTTTTAAGATGCATTTACTCTTAGTTTTTTAGAATAATTATTTATCCAGTGTGTATAATATATATTTTTTTGATATTTTCTTGATGTGATCTATTGATGAAGCATTTTATTCAAGTAAAGTCAAGAACCGCGAATCTGCAAGACTGCAATCAATCTAATAAAATCAAAATAAACCCACATATCGAGCGAGTTCTAAGCTAGTTGATTGAGTGCATTTTGTTTGTCTAAACTTTTAAATAAATCATTAATTTGCGCAAACAATCAATTAAATCCTCAGCTTTCTTTTTCACTTTTTTTTTTTTTAATAAACTCTCACAAATTATTTTTATATAAGTTTGGGAGGAATGATGAAAAAAAAATTCTTTAAACAAAACACAATTACATGAGGGAAGTGAGTCCATTTTGAAATTATTCCAACTGACCATGTTACCATTTCAGAGCTTCTAAAAGTGCAAAATTGTGCTTAAAAAATGAGTTGTGATAAAGGGAAATTTACGCAAAACCATCATTATATATATATATATATGTGTAATCTTTTTTTTTTTTTTTTTATGTGAGGACGGATCCCGGCTAAAATTAGGAGTGAGTAAAATTTATTTCGGTTTCGATTTTAAATAGAACCAGAATCTACTTGGAAAAAATCGGTTCATAATTAATTGGAACCAGATCATACTCAATTAAATATAATATCTTATTTATCGATTTTAATTCGGTTTCGATCTGATTCCGAGTGAATGCATTGGTGTCAAACTTGTAAGTAAAAGTAATTTTGTTAACTGAAGTACCGCATTGTTCCCAGTACAAATTGACCGACAACACGAGAGCAGAGGTGGCAAATTGAAATTGGGGCCAGCGAGAGATAAAGAGAGGCAGCCCAGCGAGAGAGAGAGAGAGAGCTGCTGCAAATTGCCAAATTCAATGGCGTGAAAACCTTTTTTGAACAAACATTTTGGGTATTTTGGGTTGTTCAATTTAGCATTATATAATAGGCATAAAACACTGTCGTTTTTGGAACTGAAATTGGGTTTAAATCAGATTCCAAATAGGTTCTAGAACCGGTTCCAAAACAGGTTCTAGTTAAATAGTCCGATTCCGGTTCCCATCATACTAGAATTGAAACCGGATTGAAAAAAATCGGTTCCTTAATTTTGAAATCGGAACCGATCCTAAAGGAACCGATTCCGGAATCAAAAAATCGATCCGATTCCTTACCGTTCCGGATAGAACAGGAACTGATGATCACCCTTGATTAAAATAAGAGCTCTTTCTCAGAAATAATTTTCTATAATATACATATATAACTTGGTGCACATGTTTAAGGCAACAGCAATCTACACACCCACCTCATTGAAAATGATTAAAGTTATTTATTATAACAAATCCTGCGACATTAACATTACATATTGCTAGCTAGGTTCCTTGGTATGCAAAGGTGTCCATGCTGATGCTTCATTGAAAAGAAAGTCTCTAGAGCACACATACTGGGACCATAGAGACACTAAACTGATGCAATCCAAATGTTTGATTATGAAGCAAAATGGGGTATCAAATATTATTTAGGTTGATATTATGTTACATCAAATTTGATTCAATCTTATCCTTTATGGGTCCATGATGTTGATAGCCACTACCAGCAGCAGCAGCTGATGTTATCACACATTTTCTAACTTGAAACATGATTTTTTTTTTCTTTTTAAGCGTTTAATGATTAAAAATGGAGCAGCCAACAAAGGGCTGATGCTGCAAATTCTGTTTTAGGGAAAGGGAGAGAGAGATGCAGACAAAACTAATGAAGCTTACAGGTGTGAAGAGGTTTATAATCTAATGGGGTGTTTTTTTTTTTTGGTGTGATAGAACCCAATTTGGAATTTTGTCAAGAAAACTTTGTTCTCTGGGAAAATTCAAATGCATAATTGCAGTGGACATGAAAAAAGATGGAGACCACTTACCATATCTTCTGTTAAAAAAAAAAAAAAATCAGTATGGTTGTTAAGTGTCCACTTGTAGCATGTATGAACTTGAACTACAATGACAGGTTTGGTGCCATTAAAATAAAATCATTCAACGAAAGAATCCGAATTCTCTGCCGTGTGATTTGCAAACTTCTGCTGGCAGCAGCTATTGATGAATGTATAGGAAATATAAAATTATTGTACTTCATTTCGTATACAGAATCCTTTGAAAAATTGGTGTTACTGATCTAACAAAAAATATAATTCAATACCTTACCTATAATCTCCTTTGGCTATGAATAACTAATAACTTTGTTATATATTTTCCTGTGATCTGATCTCTATGTCCCTCAATTAGACGAATCCTCGAGCTTTTAGGCACAGACTAAATAAGCTAGAGCATAGATCAGAAGACTCAAGACCGGAAAAATCTGCAAAATTCGATACAGTATTAGTAAATCAAGAAGAAGTAAATATTGTAAAGGATTAATATAGGGGATAATGAGTGCGTGGGCGCTTAATCTTACCTTAATCTTGGATGATGCTGAAGAATAATCCATTTCTGGAAGATACCCTTGTAATCCAATATTATAAACTGGGCTACCATTAGGATAATAGAGACCATAATTTCTCTCAGACGCCGGACCAGGCTTCAAATTCTCATTAAAAAGTGCAAAAACAAATATGTCAACTGGTACTGATGGTTTTGCAGGAGTGCCTTGCTTTTGCTTTATCCTTTTCAGCAAATTCCCATTATACAATCCTGCGTTTTCCAGCGTAGCTCCAGCTTCGTTCTCATCTCCTTTAGAAGGCCATCCTGTCTCGGAAACCCTAACCTCAATATCAGTGTGCCCCATTGCTTTAATTGCTGAATAAACAGCATCGATTTGAGCATACAACATGTTGTCATATTTCAAATTGGTGATTGGATCCATCATCCCTTGGTTAGGCTGGAATAGCACATACTCTAATTGAACTTGATTCGGGCTATCCTTGTATGCAAAATAAGGATAAGCATTGATCAAGAAAGGTGACTTGACCTGAGCATGAAAATTGAGAATTGGTTGAAGATATACAGAAAAATCTTGCCGAAAAGATCCAGCTGAAGGGGGATATGAGTTATCTAAGATGTCAAGTGAATGCGCGGATGTGACTGTAACTTGCTTATCAAGCCCAAGATCAACGAGTGTTTTATACACCGTTTGCATTGCTGGGAGGAGATACGAGTAGAGCTTAGTGTCACTGCTTTTGAACACTTCATTGCCTACAAGGATGCAAGTGATTCTTGTTTGAGGGAGGTGTGGCTGAAGCCGTTGTTGGATCCAACTTTGTGCCTTGATTGGATCAGACATGTTTTCAAGGTACTCATTTCCTAGGCCAATGATGAAATCTACATTTGTATTTGAGAATGCAGAGAGGACAATCGGATCCGCATCATAAAGCTTCACTCTACTGATGTTGAGAGATCTTAAGAGGCCTGAAACACGAGCAGGGGATGGAAGATTGTTTGCTATCTGGCCATAGTTGATTCCTAATCCAAGGCCTATAATTTGGGGAGCTGAATCTGAAAACAGAGTATAAAACAGAGCATAAAACAGAGTAATAAAGAAAACCAGAAAAAAAAAGTTTACTTGGAATCAATAATGCTTAAATATTAACTTGAAAAGGGATATCAGAAGAGGAGAGATTTATATTAGAAAACAAATTCTATTAAGATGACCAAAATTTTGATTGAATTTATTGAATTTTTTGTTAAAAATAAGAATATATATATATAGAGACTGTGCATGCTACAGAGAATGCTCAAAGAACTTGAAGGTCATGTCCAATTCCTGAAAATTGATAAGAATCTAATGAAGTTCCATGCAAAAAGTGGAGTGAATGAAAAGGAAATTTCAAGATCAGATCAGAATTCAGATAGTTAGTGGCAAACTCAAAAGCCAAAGAGCAAGATAAATACAAAGTCATGCAACTACACAAATTTTAAGAATTAAAAACAAAGATACAAAATCAAAGAGAGTAAAAGGAACCTGAAAGAGCGAGAAAGATGAGAAAGAGTTGGAGGGAGCTGAAGCTGGCCATTAATGATATGATATGATGATCCTGGGGCAGAACAAGCCAATTGCTATTTAATTTCAGAGGCGACGTAACGTTTTTGAGGCATCAACTAATATTTGTATATGCTTTTTATTTATAAGGCCGGGCGGGGCTTCTAAACAAAACTTCCTCTGTTTTCCCTACTGCACGCTCTGTTCCCTTCTTCTTCTTTTATAAGGGACTTGGGGAAGTTACGACTTTTAACTTGTCTAAACCATATTTCCTCTTTATGCTACTTTTTTTTACCCAAGTCCCTGTTTTTTCAGAAAAGATAACAAAACCCGATATCTTCAGAAACCATCACCTAAGTCCTAAGATTACGTCTTTTCTTTTGTCCTTTTTAATTTTTATACCTTCAATTGTTAATTTAATTTTTTTTTTTTTTAAATGTGGTAAGAGCAATAATGGTATTTTATTTAAAAGTAATTATATACTGATGGTTAAAATTAAATATATAAAAAATAATTTATTATTATATATCTATCAATCAACCACATTATATTTTTTGAAACATATATGATATAGATAATAGATTCCGTCGTCAAATCATCTGATCCGGACTTAAGCGAAATAGGTAAAATCCACAGGTGTCTCAGGATCTAGAGGTCATATCCTGATCCTAACACCATCAAATCACGCCCTTAAGAGACGATATCGATGATAGATACCATGACCATATTAGTTATTGTTAGATTAAAGCTTGAGTTTTTAGAATGAAGTATCATCACTTTTTTTCTTTAAACTTTTCGTTTTGCAAATTTATAAATTTTTAAAAATAAGTTAATTAAATAATATCGTTTCAAATGAATTATTAATGTTTCAACTTTTTCATATTCTTCAATTTCAAACCTTTCATTTTCACAATTATTCTAAACTCTTCGTTTTCTTAAATGATTAAAGATTGAAAATTTGTTAATTAAATGTGTTTTTAAATGAATTATTAATATTTAATTTTTCACATTCTTTATTAAGTCTCACTTATATAAGTTCAAGAGTTATAAATTATATTAAGTTATTATTAAAGTGTTTCTAATCTAGCTAAATTTATACTTACACTAAGTGATTTATTTTCCATCAATAAAAAATTCTAAAATGAAATAAATTATAATCATATTTATTAATTTGAAGGATTATATATCATATTTATCTATCACAAGTAGGGGTGTGCATTAATCGATTTTAACGATTAACCGAACCGTTCCGACCCATTTTTTTATTACAGATCGGTTAATTCGGTTAAATCGGTTATTGCGGTTAAAATTTTTAACTTTTTCGGTTATTCGGCTCGGTTACGGTTATGAGATTCGTATAACCGAACCGACCGATTAACCGAAATTAAACCATATATATATATATAAACTCTCAATTGGTTCTAGTTATATTGATTTGATAATACTACCCGAAAATAAAATTGATAAAATTCAAATAACAAGCTACATTAACAGCTTGGTTTTGACTCTTTTTAATCTCTCAAGAATTTAAAGGTAAAAATACATAAAATTTCAAATGTGTAGATTTTACATCGTGGTGGATTCGTGACCCTTAAATTTTCTAACATGGCAGGTTTGGAAGGAAATATGAGGTCGTGACAATCATCGAGGGTTTAAAAATATTTCTCTCGCATGTAATTAAATATAGATATATTAAATCAAATGTTAGTTAGAATCAGTATTTTTAGAATCGGATATGTGATCGAATTAGTGATCCAAAAAATTTAATGCGTCGGTGGTTCGACTGGTTGAAACGTTCCGAAAAAATCGGTAGAACCGACTTATATCATATATAATTTTACTAATTAAAAATTATAAAAAAAAATATTAAATTTTAATTTATAGGATTGGTTAATAACCGAATTAACCATAACCGACCGAAATATAATGGTTAATGGTTATGTGTCATAAATTGATTAAATCGGTCACACTTTTATTTAACCGAAAATTTCGATTACGGTTAAAAAATCAAGGATTAACCGACCGAACCGACCGATGCACACTCTTAATCACAAGACGAATCACATATCGTACGGATTAATATATATTTTTTTTCAAAATAGGTTTCGTGCACGAATTGTATTGACTGCTGCGGTACCGCCACTTTTTCATTAACGGTGGTGAATTGCCGACATATTAGTTTATTTCTCCAAAATTGCCCCTGCTGCCTGCCTCCTTCTCCTCCTAATGGGCAAGTTACTTATTTCACTTCACACTGTCATTCCAGTTTTGGAAACTTCAAATTGGACTCCACTATTTTTAAATTTAAGAAAGTATATCACTTTGTAAATATGCTATTATTATATTTTGAAATTTACATTTTTATTTTGTGTGCAGTTACAAAAAATGTGCAATTTATAAATAATAAAATATAAATAGCTTTGACTCTTCTTTTTTTTTTTTTTTTTTTTTTTTTTTTTTGTCTAATGGGTTTTCTAGCTTGAGAAATTAAAGTTAGAAATTTTTAATCATATTTATTAATCAAAGTTATTGATATCTTCACAAAAATGATAGAAACAAATAAAATAGAATATTGTAAAGGAATGGCAGTGTTAAGAAATTTTAAAACTTGTTCATTAATCAATTATGAATTTGATTGATGAACGAAATGATCGAGTTGTAATGATAAGCAATTAAATGGATTTTACTAAACCAATTCATTATTTGTTCTGTTTTTTTTTTTTTAAAAAAGTATTTACAAACACGAGATTAATGATGTAAAATTTAGTTGTGTTATGTTGACCCAACTGAATAAATAAATAAATAAATAAATAAAAGTAGGTTCATTCATATTTCATATCGTACATGTGTTGTATCTAATTTTTAAAAGGTTGACCAAACAAAGCCTACTTACTACTTAGTACTTACTAGTTCATTACATTTGTATTGGGTCCTAATAGGTTTTGATATTTTTCTCATGCTAATTTTTTTATTTTATAAATTTATATTTCAGTTGTGGTGTTACATAACTATTATTAAGGGCATGTCTTTTCAAAATTTTGAATTATGCTAAGATCAATTAATTAACTATTAAATTCTATATTGAGATCATTGGAGTTATTTGCCTAATTGGTGAGTATCCAAAGAATCAATTTGGACTCTAACTCAAGTTCAATCCAATTTACGATTCTATTTGACCAAACTCTCTGATCATAAAAAAAAAAAATAAAAAATAAATTCTCAGACATTATAGGATAAAAGACATTGTAATAAGATTTGTATTTTTATTATTATTTAATTTGATTCTTATTTTATTAAAATGAACATATTATTATTTGAACTTCATTATGTGTGAATTAGATTCACAAATTTAAAATTAAAACAAAATTATTTCCTAAAATTAAGAAGAAAAAATAAACAAAAATAAAAAATCAAATTTAGGTTAAATCGTTTTTTTAAGTGCAATTTAGGATGACAACGTTGAAATCAAAGAGCTAATAATCGTTAAAGATGGTGCTATTGTTGTTGGTGTCATATTCTGTCAAACCCCAACTATAACAAAAATCATGAGCTCTATCAATTTCTTTTAGATTTTTTTTTGCCCTTTACGAAACAAAATGCAAACTCCGTAAATTTACTCCACGTGTCAAGCACTAACAGGTGGTGGTCGGAGCATCTTGCAATTGGGTGGAGGAGGAAAAAAGCAACTCTTCAAAGGAATGGTAATCCAGTCACTCCGATATTGCCACGTCACAATAAGTTGAATTTTCATTCAATAATACTCATGTTAAATGATAATAAAAAATATTATTTTTTATTTTTCTAAAATTATAATTGTTAAATCGGGGACCCAACGATCGTGTTCGAAAAATCGCAAAAGTGATTATCTCAATTGGTGCCAAATTTTGATAATTAATATATTTTTTTGATAATTAAAATAATGAATTTGCTGACTCGAATCTTAGCAGAGCGCACGTGTTAGCCACCGTCTATCAGGCGGCTTCCTCGCCCATCAAGAAAGTCGGCGTACACACCTCAGAATTTGCACGTGTCATGTTTCCTGAATGAGACTAGCCTGTTTGTTTAGATTAAATTACATAAAAATCTTTTATAGGAAATTCTATTTATTTTTATTATTATTATTTTTTTAAATATGGGGAGAATGTCATTTTCCTCTTTTATGTTTACACTATTTACCATTTATTCTTGTTATTTTCATAATACTCTAATACCCCATGAGTTCAAAAGTCAAAACAATATTTTATGTTTTTTTTTTTTTTTTTTGCAGATTTACTATGATAAAATAATTAAGATTTTTACAATATTATTAATTCATCAAAATAATTAAAAATATAATAATTACGGTCGGGATTCGTGATAATTTTTTAATTCGAATAAAAAGTTGAGCTAATATCCGGGATAATTTTCATAGAAAAAAATTAATTTTACCTAAAAATTATAAATCCCGATTGAAATTCTGGATACTGAACCGTTCGCCTTAGAATTCAAGATGGACAATTATCAACTCTAATGATAGGTGTTAATTTAATTAAAAAAATACTCAAATACAAAAAAAAAAAGGGCTTAAATACTAAATTTTAATTATAATATATTTATTTAGATAATTAAATAAAATATTTTTTTATAAAAATATTATATTTATAATTATTTTGTAAAAAAATATTATATTTTGTGTTTATATTTTGTATATTTTTAATTAAAATAATGAATTAATAAGAATACAAAAATATTAATTATTTTATGGTAAGGGTAAATATCGAAAAACATAAAATATTACTTTAACTTTGACCTCATTGGGTGGTAGGATATTAGGAAAACATCATAAGGTAAGGGAAGTGGCAAAATCCTTTTTTTATAGTCATTATATAAATCAAATTGACTCGAAATCACATTTATCAGATTAAAAATTCTCTAATTTAAAATCCCGTGTTGTAGCTTTTTATACCAAAGTTATTTTGGAAAAAAGGATTATAGCTATGAAATAGAAGTTAAAATTATTTAATAAATATAACTATTAAATAATAAATTTTAAAAATATATATATCTAAGGATATTATAAGTTATTCACAACCCAATTATGCGTGTTTATCGCACACTTTCAAGTTGCGCTTTTAAACTTTTGCGCCCAACCGTTGTACCGACGCATCCTTAATAAGTAGATGAAAATTGAAAAGTGCTTTGATTTGTAGATAGAGAATTGAAATTACGACTATAGAAAAACTGTTGCATTAACGACCGAATTTATTGAGGATTTTAAAAAATGAGTTAAAAATTTGGTGATCGTGAGAAATTCCGTCGATAATTTATGAATGGAAAATATTTTCATTAAATAAGACACTAATTTATAACGCCACGTGTTAACAACAATGTACCGATGAAAATATTATTTTTCAACAAATTATGGAGCGAATTTATTACCGACATATTTATCAAAATATTTCCGTCAATAAATCTATCGGTAAGAACGCGACTAAACAACATATTCATATCTTTGCTCCCATTTCTCTTTTCTAACTTTCTCTCTTCGTCGCAGGTAAAATCAGAGACCACCCACTGCCTTTAGAGCAACCAACGACCTCCACCAACCGTCGCACCACTGTTGGAAAATAGTAAATCACCGGAATTGGAATTTTTCCCATTTTTCGAATTTTTTTTTAGTGATAAACAGTTAAATTAGAGTTTAATCCTCTAGGATTAATTAGTATTATTTTGAATTATTTTGTTACTTGTTTTGTGTTAAGGTTAGTTTAGGAAAGTTTATTTAGTGTTAGGGTTAGGTTAGTATAAATTTAATGTTAGTGTTAGGTAATTATTAAAACTAATTATCTAGGGTTAGTGTTAGTTTGGATTATTTTGTCAATTGTTTTGTGTTAGGTTAGTTTAGGAAAGATTATTTAGTGTTAGGGTTAGGATAGTATTAGGTTAGTGTTAAAATTAATTGTTTTATTAATATTTGTAAACACATGCA
The DNA here is from genome assembly GCA_019454045.1 of Zanthoxylum bungeanum. Lineage (NCBI taxonomy): Eukaryota > Viridiplantae > Streptophyta > Magnoliopsida > Sapindales > Rutaceae > Zanthoxylum > Zanthoxylum bungeanum. The sequence goes on along the minus strand of SKCR01036570.1, from coordinate 24,223 downwards.
TTTATAGCAATTAAAATAATCAAAAAAATTATTAAAAATTTTAATTGAAATATTGACAGAAAGAATTACCAACAAAAATTTATGTCGTTGTTTTATTGAAGGAATTATCGACTGATAATTATTAAACATAATAATTAAAATACCGACTAAACTCCTGACATAAATTCAATCGATGAGTAACCCGTAGTTTATTATTATATAATCGAGAAGTAATTTTTGTCGGTAAAAGAATTACCTAATATTTTTTTAATAATTACCGACCGAATATTCCGTATACAATTAAACATATATTTTTTGATAGCCTACAAGGTTTAATTGTTGCATTGATTTTTATTAAACTAAAAATATTTTCAGCACTCTAATGAAGTTGTTATCCATGTCTTGCACTCTTATTATTTTCAATATATATTATATTAAAAATAACACTGATTCAATTTTCAAGACATTCAATAGATGGGTTTAGTTGTTATTCTTTATTTTGTAGAAAAGTGTAATAATAATGGGTTATGCTAACTAGTGCCCTAAAGGCATTCGTTAAAAATTCATTTAAGGAAAATTTTGACATCATTTTTATAAGTCAAATAATCATCCACTTTTTTATTATTATTATTATTATTATTATTATTATTATTATTATTATTATTATTATTATTATATTATTATTATTATTATATTATTTAAAGAAATCATATATATCTAGTATCATAGCTAAGGACCTTATGGTGATATATATCACTCCCATGAAACATTGAATTTGATGTCACAATCAAGGAAATGGAACATTTTTTTATCATGATCTTAATGAGATATGGTTGGTGCATCACCTCAATAAAATAAATGGTTATTAAATCGCCAATTTAGTTAATGAAGCCGAATCCATATCATTAAAATCACAAAAAAAGAAAAAAAGAAAAAAAAATGGAACTAACAAGGATAAAATGAATTATGGGGCACTTTTGGCCTTTTTGGGCCATTTTATTTATTTCTCTTTCATATTTTAATATTGAGCAATGTTCTAAAAAAACAAAATCATTTTAAAATTATCTTTTGGAATACCATTAGGGACACATTATCTTTTTTCCCTTTTGATATTAGCAATTGTCAAAGATGATGAGGCATCTACCTGGCCTCGGTTGCTTTGCATTGCATGTCCCACATTGCTTTGCTTAGATAGAAGAAGAGGCTTCTTCAAAAAGTAAGCACAAAATAATGTGATACAAATCAAGATTAGTCAAATTTTCTTTCATTACGGTTGTTATCGCAAGACGCAAGTTGCTTTTTAAAGAAGCACTTTTCAACTTTTTCTTCCCCTTTTTTCAACTTAATTATAATATGATTATTATTTTTCAACCTGTTTGTGGCACAAGTTTTCTTTTTTTTTTTTCTTTTTCTTTTTTTTTTGAAATATTATAACCTTATCGTCAAATCATCCGATTCGAATTTAAACAGAACAAATAAAATCCGACTGTCCAAACTACTAACCGTAATCTAGTATTGATTTCATTAGTTGGTAGGCAATCGACTAGGCAATTAATATTTACCACTGTTTTTTTTCCATATGATTTAGCAATTTGTTGGATGAATTAATATATTTACTTAGCTGTTAAACTTCTTGACAAGCCTCGCAAATGGTATCATCAATCATCACATGAGTTTAATTTTTATTATTTATATTTCAATTCAATCGTGTAATGTTACATCAGTTTGTATAAAAATAATTTGTAGTTATAAAACTACTCGAAGCAACTTAAATATATGAACAAAAAATTGACAATTACTAGAAAGTGATGTCTCAAGGAAGATGGGCGAAGATTGTTGTTTCAAGTTGTTATTGAAGATGACTTCAACCACTACAAGAAAACACAATATTACCAGGTCGGTAAATAATAAATTTTGGTCGGTATAATATATTACCGATCGAAATATTATATCAGTATTTGACTCGTCGGTAAACGAATATTGACCGAAATATATTCGGTTGTTGCCATTATCGATCGATTACCGACCTAATATATTTCTATCGGTGTTATTACCGACTGTCTATATAAAATAATCGGTCGTTATATGGAAGAATTTTGATCAGTAATAACTCATCGTTTTAATAACCGACATTATTAGGTCGGTAAATGTGTATATTATCGATGTTATTTCAGTCGCTAAGAGCTTAGAATTACCGACGGAAATTAATTCTGTCGGTAAATATCACAGGTAAAAATATAATTATCGACTGGATTTTCATTCGGTAAATAAGTCCACCGACCGATTAGTTGGTCGGTAATTATATTATATCATATATTTTTCAGTTAAATTAAATTTTACTATATCTTTTTTCAATTAAAATTTAATATTATAAATTATAAATAATTAATTAAAAATAAATTAATAAAAATAATTATGTAGTATAATAATAAAATTACATTAATGTATTGGAAAAAAAAATACAACTATTAGACTACATACTAGGGAAAGAGGAGGAAGATTAGGACTATCAGGAGACAACTGCATCTGCTGCCGCATCAACTGAAGAGCTAGTCGGACACGCTCATGTATCTGCTGTTGCATCTTCTACTGCTGCTGCTCCCATATTTATTGATGCATCTGCGCATACTATTGTCACATATGCTCCTATTGCTGCTGCATCTGCTCTTGCATCTTTGTGCACTGTTGTCTCAGCATAGTGATCTACTCATGCATTACTGCCTCTGAAGCCGAGACAACATAAGATGAGGAACTGCCCCCAAGTACATACTGGGAATAGGGATGATAATTTCGCCCACAAACTCGCAAACTCGCAAAAACCAACCCGCAATGAGTAGGATTTGGTAAATATTTAAGCGAGTTTGATGCGGTTTTGGTAATTTAAAATAAAACCCGCTGCGGGTTTGGTAAATAAGCAAAACCAACGGATACCCGCAACAGATATCCGCTACCCGCAAGCTTAATTTTTTTGTTTTATATTTTTAGGGTAAAAAAAATCTCTCATATAAAAGGACTCACTAACTTACAATTTTTGAATTGCTCTCTCTTAATATTTTTGAATTGCTTCTGGTCATGGTTCAAGAACTTTGATGATATGAATTTAACATAATGAATGATATTCAGCTAGTGATTCATGGATATAATTGTGATGATATGAATTTGATATTGTGTTATAAATATTTTAAACATTTATATATGTATCATAATTTGTAAACTGTCAAATACTTTCTTTTTTTTGTATGTTATGAAAAAGTATTAATAGTTAATTAAAAAGATTGTATTATTAAGAGTACAAGGGAATTCAATATTTTAAAAACCCATAAGAAATCCGCTGAGTACCAGTGCGGGTTTGATAATTTATTTTTATATGCGGGTGCGGGTTTGGTAATGAAAATTAAAACCAGCAACAAGTATGGTGCAGGTTTGGTAATTTATTTTTATATGCGGGTGCAAGTTTGATAATTAAAATTAAAACCCGCAACATGTATGGTGCGGGTTTGGTAATTTATTTATATATGCGGGTGCAGATTTGGTAATGGCAAACTCGCACCAAACCCTACCCACTGCCATCCTCAAGTGGGAGCCCAAGCCGTAGACATGCTTCTTCCTTTCCCCTCCGAAAATCTCAATAAACAATCGATCCTCATTTATTGGCTCCCCAGTCTGCAGCAGCTGGACCTGTGCAACTATATAGCGATCCCGTGAGAAATATAATTCATGTTAGACCTTAATATAATTTTTTAAAAGTTATATAAGTAAAAAAAATTACAATTGAACATAAATATATATAAAACCTTACATGCAAGTCCTGAGATCACTGATCGACGAATGTATGTCCGTTGTGATTCTTCATGTGTGTATACACGAAATGCTCATAGGCATTAGGCTGATGGCCCAATTATTTCTCTTATTCGTTTGCAAACAATGTAATAGTAATTAACTATCAAATATTAATAAGTAATTCAAATAAATATTTATTATTTGTAATTTATATACTTACAAGATGACAACCATGGTCGAATACGATCTGGTGTCTCCTGTATGCTTGACCATTTCTGTTCCTTCGATGGTGGAACGTTGTCGGTTACGGGAGACTGCTTCCGAACGTACAAGAAAATCGGGAGATTCCCAATATTATTTCAAATTATTCCATAACAGACCGTCTATGAAATATTATTGCTTCCCTTTCTGCTTAATCTCGCTCAACATATCTTTGTACCGAATGACTGCATTCTTCTCCCATACAGTATGCATCATGACATTAATTGCATCCTCCCACCAAAAGCATTTCTATAAAATAATTGAAATAACTTATAAATATTATATTTTAACTATAAATCTTTTTATATCAAATAATTAATTAAAATTTCTAAATACCTTAAACTCTTCAAAATATAATTTCATAGTCTCTGAGGGATCATTCTTCTAACAAAATCCCTCTGGAACTATTTGTTCCCCAAAAATCTTATGCATATTGCGTGCGCAAATATTGGATTGCCCGCCCACTGAAAATGAAAACAAAAAAACAAAAGTAAAAAAATATACAAATAATAATAATAATAATATAATAATAATAATAATAATAATAATAATAATAATAATAATAATAATAATAATAATAATATTATTATTATTATTATTATTATTATTATTATTATTATTATTATTATTATTATTCACTTCACTAACAGTACAACCTCAGTGTAGTTTAACAAAATATAAGTGTAAGTTGCCAATATTTCTTTATATTCGGTCCATATGGTCGATCAAGATATGAGAAAAGGTTGAGATTTCCTTCAACCTCTTCAACTTCCCCACCATCATCATTGCGAGGAACTTGAACCTCATGTTCATATGAAGTTCAAAATAGTGTGAACAAAATGTTGATGTTTCCTAAACTATATACGTATTACAAATGGAACCCTCGACTTTTGCCTTGTTTTTGACATTATGCTTTAAATGTCGAAGGTATCTGATAAAATAATCATAAAAATAATGTACAATAAGAAATTATATTGACATAATAATAAGTAAGATTATTTTCAATTGTTACCTCTTAAATGGATACATCCATCGGTATTGCACGGGTCCAGTTATTTTTGCTTCATACGGTAGGTGTACCGAAATTTTTTCCATGGAATCGAAGAAGACTGGAGGAAAAATATGCTTTAATTTGCACAGAATGATTGAGATCTATTCTTCAAGTCTTTCCATCCCAGCCACTTTAAGAGCAGTTGATGTTAATATTTAGATTTATGTCCTAGAGTTTCATGTATTGTAAACGGAATTGATTATTGTAATAATAATAAATGCGTTATTTATTTTATCAAAGTTGTTTGATTTATATCGCATATTGTCCATTTGTCTTGTTTACCTTGATTACTCTTATACCTTTAGAATTAGTGTATGTTTGATGCACAAGAGGATTTAAGTCTGGGTTTAGTAATCTAAATAGTCCATAGAGAGTAAATAAAGAGGGTACTTTGTTTGTAGTTTATCTATAGCTGCGGTCCATTCTATACTTGTATGACGACCTTGATCCGGGATCGTTCATGTAAAGACATGGGAATGTAGGCACCTTGTATGATGAGATCATATAGGATTGGACTCAGATAAATACAAATTTCTTTTAATACCCGTTAACCGAAGAAATTCATTTTATCTAATAGAAGGTCAAATATGGATTCAATCTTAATCTTGAGTGTACTACGAGCTCTTGCATGACAGGCTATGTCCTTTGATTTACTATGGTGAGGTTGGTGTTACATTCTTGGCCAATAACTACGTATATTGGGGATATAGTTTGATGTGTAGCTGAGAACGTTTTACATATATATGAAATTCACTCCTTCTTACGAGAATCATAATAATATCTCTTTTAAGAGTTGATTCGGGACTTGAACAATTTGAGCTCTCAAATTTTCTATTACGAATAGAAAATTTTATATTCATAATTGTTATGAATTAATTATTCATTATAGAATTAATGGTGCTTAAAAGATAAAATATTTAGAGGGGTTTAATGGACTCTTGACCCGACTTTATTTATTAGATATTTGTGAAGGGTTATATCCATATGTAATGACTATATCGATGGACACCGAAGTTGTTCGGATTATTTTATCCATCTACGGTAACGGGAGTTCAAGTTTGAGTTTTTAGTGGAACAACGCGGAGTTAATAATTCGTAATATTTGATTAAAGAGTTTAATTGATATTTCAGAATTATTGGAGCTCGGAACCGTAAGTCCATTTGGTCCCCGTGCTATCTCGATTAACTGTAGCAAACCTAATATAATTAGATTGTCTAATAATATGTTCACATTATATTTATATATTATTAATGAGATTAATAATATTTAATGTCACAAATGAAGACTATGTTAAATTAGTTTAACTTAATGTTTTCTAGAATTCTTTGATTATAAGATAATCAAATCTTGATTATGAGATAATCAAGTTAGTAATAATTATGAGATAATTACTACAACATAATTGAAGGTAATTTAATCATTATTAAGATAGTGATATTTATTTACCTTGGAGACAAAACCATATGGTTTGCCATGCTCTCAAACTTATTATGTCTATTAGGTGGCATGTATACACCTAATAGTTTTTCATTAGCTAATCCATTTTTATGCTTTGGTATGACCTCCACATTTATGTGTTTGCCATTGAAAGAAAGCATTAGATGCTTAATAACAAAGTCATTATCTTTAGTTTATCATTTCTTATGCTTTGGTATGACATTCACATTTTTGTGTTGGCCATTGTAAGAAAGCATTAGATGCTTAATGACAAGGTTAGTTGGCTTGTGTAAGAGAATATAATCTCTACTATTTCTCTCACTTCATAGGTTAATATTTTTGCATTCATTCACACAAGTGCAAAAGAGAGAAAAGAGAGAAAAGAAATAAAAGAGATAATAAGTTCAAACATTCACAAGTATTGTGAGAGTGGTTGAAATTCCAAAAGCCAAACACCATTGTGACATCTTAATTCTCTAAATTGTTTAGAGTTTAATCTTTGTGAGTGAAGCCCACACTTCAATTTGTTGGTTTCGAGTCATAGTTCGGAAGATCGAGTGGTTGATCCAAGCGTTAGACATCAAATGATTGATTTCGGCTACTACAACAAAGGGAGAAGGTAAAGAAAATTTTAAAGATCCATACCGGAGCCGGTGCCCACACAAGGAACTTCCGCCGCGCTAAGGAAAGTCATTTCCTACAGTTAAGTCTTTGAAAAATAAACTTAACTCTGTAAGTGCATGCCAAACATGACTTGAAGTAATTCACGAGATGTAATTAGTATTAACTTTTGTATAAACATATGGAAATCCTGACTTTTTATCCTAAATAACTTATACTTTCACATATTCACACATCGACCCATATTCGAAACATAACCGTATGGGAACTTAAGTTCTTTTAACCATTGCATAAAACTTCTTTCTAATTTCTATCCAATATGTAACATGCTTTAGGATATTTCCCGGACTTCGCATGCATTTACAACTCTGGTCGTTTGCTTTACAATGTATTCTCCCCTTACTTTGGCAGTATCTTTAGTCTTTCCTTTCACATCCAAGACTGGAGCAGTAAAGATGACAGTGAGCAAAAATTTGAAAATGAAGAAGACAATGAGCAGTGAGTTAGGGGAGGATAATTTTTTTTTTTAATTTTTATATTATGAAATTCTACCGATCGAATGTCGGTAATTTTAGGGTATTTATCGACCAAAACCTATTTGGTCGATAATACACTAGTAATGGCAACATTTCTTGGCTCTCAATTGGTGTTCGACGCCTTATTTTATCAATCGTATTACTTCGGTTGGTAATTACCGTCCCAACTATTCGGTCAGAATATATATCATCAGTGTATATTATATATATATATATATATATATATATATATTATAATTTTATTTAAATTAATTGTATATTACCGACCAAATTACAATCGATCGGTAAAAAATACAGATGACCAACCGATATTTTCAGTCGATAATAGAAATTTATTTACCTAATGAGCGGTTAAAATACACATGTTTTCCCCGCTCTTTTATCTTAATATTTTGTGGGTGAGATTGAGCTTTATGAGCGAATTGATGTATTTCGGGTGTATTTTGTAGGTCAAAATATTTTCACGACTCAATGGAATTAATTAGGGATAAAAACGGAAAGATACATAGCAAATCAAGGAAAATTCAGAGTCAAAACGTGCATCCCGAAAATGGAATTGCGTAGAGACGTGCTGAAGAAGAAAAAATGACCAAAGAGCAAATGGCTCTCTTGGTGATCACGAGCGTCACGACGCTAGTGATTAGAAGATTTTCGCGTTACAATGCGCCAAGCGCGTTGCGACACCACAAATCTGTCCCATTTTCGCCTTAAATCTGATTTTTAACAAGGAAATACCATGTAGACCTCCTATATAAGTACAAGTTCATCCCAAATCCTAAAATCAAGCCTCATAACATATTTTTGAGCCTCGAAGAGCATAGAAGAATGTCTTAAGTAAGGTAAGAATGAGTGCTTCAACGGGCGGTGGAGTTTGAAGCCGAAGACTGCAAACGAGAGTTTATTTCTTTCATTCTCTCTTTACCTTTATCTTTTATGAGTTCTTATTTTGTAATAATGATTAACATATTTTTATTCAATATTATGAGTAGCTAAATCATTGAATCTAGGGTTGTAATGGATCCCAAATATGTTTAATTAATTTAATTACATGTTTTTATTTTTTTGGATTTGTTATTTATTATATATTATTCTCTATGCTTTGATGCTTATTTTATTTGTTTGGCCAATAATATAATAGTCTTGGTAAATCCTTAACGGAGAAAATTTGGATTAGCCGTGAGAATAATAGCGTGTGATCTTATTTTTTTGAATAGAACTCCCTACATGATATATATATACCTAAAGAACATACATAACCAATATTAGAACCTAACATTAAGGAATTCAGTTTAATTTAATTAACATAGACATATAGTTAATTGAGTTATTATGAATATATTCATTTGACCATCAAAAGAGGCTTGTGAATAGTTTAGTGTTTTAGGTTAATAATTAGTAACAACAACCCAATTGTATGGAAAATGTCTGAGCTTATTGTCTACAAGCTTAAGTGAAATTGAAACCATAGGTACTTCTATCTATAAGGTTTCTCAACGTTTGTTATTTGATTTTTATTTACTCTTCACTTAAATCATTAAATCAACTCTTCGTCTCAATAGTTTAGTTTAAGTCTTAAGTAGGTAAGTCTTGATATCAATAAGAGAAATGTTAAGTCCTTGTGGGTTCAACATCCGACTAATAGTCATTATATTATTTAAATGATACGTGTGCTTGCGTGCTAGATTTAATAATCACGATCATTACCGACCAAATTATGATCAGTAATACGTCAGTAAAAACTTGACGCCATTTCTTGGCGCTAATAGGTCTTTAGTGCCTTATTTACAGATCAAATATCGACAGAATAATCCATCAGTCATTTTTCGGTCGTAAAAAATCGGTATTTGGTTAGAAATTTTTTTTTTTGTTTTTAATGGGTCGATATTTAGTCGGTATTATTTTACCATTTTATAGTGGACTATGTAAGTGTTGAGAAATAAAATTCCCACAGGACGAAATCATCCTAAGACGAAAGGGAGCGCGAAAGGAAAAAGGATGACGAAGCGAAGAGCGACAAAGGACTTAGGACTATCGAGCGAGTAGTCAGGACGAAGACGTGTGATGCGGTTATCCCCACGATCACAACGGTTGGGCGGATCTCCATCCACAATCAGGCAGTTGGGGTACGTGGCTCAGCAGTTACCAGCACGCCTCAAGAATCACCGGGAAACATTGGAACTGCCCTGAGCAGTTAAGGAGCGACACTATAAAATTCGCTTACACCAGGAGAAGAAAAGAAAGAAGAAAAAAATGAAGACTCATTCGAGCATATTTTATCTTTTTATTTCTTAGCTTATACCCTAGGACTGTAATTTGTGTGCTTGTGCCCCTTGGAGGCTTATTCACTCGATTCAATACACCCCTTGCTGGGACTTTGTCTCAGGAGGTTTGAACCTTACACGCTTTTTTTCCTGCACGCGTAAAACCTGTGCAAACAGTTTTTGGCGACCACAGTGGGAGACTTGGTGTAACAAAGTGGAGATACCTCCGAAAAGAAACGCTCAGACTGGCTCAACCGCGGAGGAAGGTGGACTGGAGTAAACCAACCAGCCCAGCGTTCCGGCCATAGTAGGTCAGTTTGAGGGTCTAGCAGATGCCAGCCGGTACGAATCTATGAGGGAATTCAGCCCTAATGCGATGCGCGCACTGTTTGGCGAATTCACGCAGGATGTCGTCGAACAGGTCAGGCTCCAAAATGCGCACGTTATAGATAAATTTGTATCGACTAGCAATTCACATTACGAAAATATGGCCAAACACCTGAACTCAATGAATGAATTAATGGCCAAATGTGTGAACGGCGGAACAACACTGCAATGGACTACGCCTCTCCCTGCAACAAGCGGTCAGGAGGCTGGTCCCAATAGTGTCCCCCCACAAGTGGCCAATATCCCTATGGTTCTCAGGGGAGGAGCAAGCCCCGGAGGGAACGGACCACAGTTGGGGCCTAACATCCATCAAGGGCCAAATATGGTTCTGCATGAAATTGTGATGCCTCAGGGCGCCAAACTTCTCAAGGACAGAATCACGATTATGTCCCACTTTTGAGAGTGCCACAACCGCCGCCCATGGCTATGCCATTTAATGGCAACAACATACTAAGGGAGCAAATGACCGAAATCCTACAAAACCAGTTCGGTCTAGGCATACGGCCAATTCGGCCAAGATATCGGAAGCCTTACCCTGATTGGGTTGATGTGGCTTATCCTTGGCCGAGAAATTACAAGATACCGAAATTTACCCTATTTACGGGGTTTGGGGAAGTTTCCACCATGGAACACGTAGAGCGCTTCACCCTTCAGTGCGGGGAAGTCAACGATTTCCATAAACTAAGGTTGTTTCATGGCTCATTGTCAGGAGTGGCCTTCTCCTGGTATGTTAGTTTAGTTTACCAGCCAATTCAGTAGAAAGTTGACAACAGATGGAGCAACTGTTCCATGCGCAATTTTATAAGGCCGAATCTGAAGTAGCCCTAGCTGATTTGGCAAATTTAAGGCAATTGCCAGTGAAATGGGCCGAGACGTTTCTACAACGATTTAAAATAGCCCGAGGCCGATGTTACGTGCCTTTGCCCAAAAAGGAATTTGTAAGAATCGCCCAAGGGTGCCTGAATCTCGACCTGAAAAAGAAGTTTCAGGATCGTGAATTTTGGGACCTGCCCTAACTCACCACCAGTGTGGTGCGCTATGAGCGATTATTACTAGAAGAAGAGCAGGTGAAAAATTCGAGCAAATGGACATATTATAGAAACATTGACTATGAGATGGGCGAAGTGGACGCCGACTCGGCCGATTTATGTTTGGCCGAATTGGTGAAAGGGAAGCCTTACATTTGTAAGACGTGGGCGGAACCCCAAACCAGTGAGGCAAATGATAAAAAGGGCAGGAAATTTGCCTTCGAAATTACTAAAGTTGACGCTATATTCGACCAATTGTACAAAGACAGGCAAATCAGCTTGAGCGACAGACACACGTTGCCAACATCCGAGCAAATCGCCAGTAAAAAATATTGTAAATAGCACAACGCATGGTCTCATGCGACTAACCAATGCCTTGTTTTTCGTAATGTCTTGCAGGATGCCATAGAGTCCGGACGAATTACGTTCAAGAAGAAAATGGCAGTAGATATCAACCCTTTCCCAAGTCGGCGGAGTTAGATATGATTAGTCCAGACCTTACGAGTTTGAGTCAGCCAAAGATAAAGGTGGTGCTGGACGAAAGACAACACCACCGCCGCCCGAGCGCACTGGAAAGGATCAAGGAGCCTGTAGAATGAAGGGACCAGAAGAACATCTGTGTAAGGTGCAAGAACAGCATTGAGTGGATGAAGGAACTAGAAGACACTTGTGAGAGGCCCGTGGAGAAAGGATCATCATGGCAGCCACGAACTTTTGCACCAAGGTTTTATGGAAAGAACTCGAACTTCGTCCAAAATGTGAGGACGTTTCGGCCAAAGATCCATCGACCCAACGTATGGCATTCATACCGAGAGCCACGCCCAGGGCAACGGGTACACTCAAGGGCGGAAGAAAATTATCCTCCCGTAGACGAAATGACCAGGACACAGCTGAAGAGGCACCAAAGAAATTACGGCCGCATGATGCGTCGACAGAATGACGCAAAGGCCATCACTAGCCGCAGCCCTCATGCCATAGAAAAATCGAAAGACAGTAAGAAAACACATAATGAGAAAAAAGGGAAAGTAACCAGTTGCGATGAGCACGCTAAGCTTAGTAAAAGAAAGCGGAACGAGACCGATGATGAGGAACCCCCCATCGTCATTCAATTCGGCAGCATGCCACCAGTCGTGGCGAATCACTACTTATTGTCCAGAGAATTCCGGAGAAATGATGACGGGGAAGCTGGGCCGAGCGAAGACGTTTACGAAGGAAATGAGGCCGAATTCGCCTCGCTCTCGATAACAGACAGGGGTACGGCAGATCGGGAAGTCGAGGATGAGGAGATGACGGATATAGAAGAAGAAATCGACGTCCGAACCGAAGCTAGAAAGAGAAAAATATCACAGAATCGGCTTCTTAAAGAACTATATGAAGCCGGGAATCCAGCCGTCGGAACACTGGGAGAAGACCTGGGGCAATATCCATTCCTTGTTCTGTATGGAAACCCCAGGTGAGGCGGGTTGTCCCCAAAGCCGAGAAGAGAAGATTGACCATCAATCACGTCTCGCAGGAGGCACCCCCAACACGGCCACCTTCCGGATGGGACACAGGAGAGAAGAATCGCCCCAACTCAACAGCGAAGGTGATCAAGCTATGGAGATTGGGATGTCAGGGAAAGTGATTTTTCCAAAACCACCAGCTCAGATGACGAAGCATCTAAGGCCATTGTACGTGAAGGCAAAGGCCAATGGCATCCCCGTGTCTAAAGTACTGATTGATAACGGGGCAGCCATCAATGCGATTCCAGTTAGGATGCTGGGGCGTTTGGCTAAGTCCGAGGAAGATCTCCTCCCCACAGAGGTAGTCCTCACTAGCTTTAACGGAGGAGCGACGACGGCGAAGGAGTCATACCACTAGACTTGCAGGTGGGAAGCACTACGAAGACTGTGGTGTTTTTCGTCATAGATGGGCCAACCTCTTACAACATGCTTCTGGGACGAGACTGGATACATGGTAGCCTATGCATCCCATCATCCCTTCATCAGTGTCTGGTCTTCTGGAACCAAAAGGATGAAGTGGAGATAGTACACGCGCCGACAACAAACCTTTCGCTGCAGACACAAACTCGGCCGAGTACTTCATGTATGAGGGAAACTACGGGCCAACCAGGGTTCTAAACGAAGGGGAGAGCCCGACTATCGTAGCCCAGAATGACGAGCCATACCCTGCAGGATTGTTAAACGACCTGTTCGCACAAACAAGACCAACCACAATGGTCTTTGGAGAACCCACACATGTCGGTATCAATGAAGTACGACCAGAATAAAGAGCAAGCCGCCCTTGCGGCCTCTAAGGCCAATTTAATGGCCTATGTTCTGGAACGAAGGAAGGAGGACGAAACACAGGCCGCCATTTCGGCCTTAAAGGGGAAAATGTTGATGCACCAGATGGAAGATAAAGTGAAAGAATTGTGCGGAGTGGACTGTTTGATAGAAGGAAGAGACGCATTGGAGGACGAGTACGCTCTGAACGGGCGACGCAAGGCAAACTTCTCGAGGGGACAATATGCTTTAGAAGAGGTAAACTTGGGAGACGGGTACAATAAGCGCATAACCTATGTCAGCAAGGAATTAGGCCCCCTGGTACGCGAAAAGCTGCTCTGTTTGTTACGGGAATACAAAGATTGTTTTGCATGGGACTATAATGAGATGCCTGGCCTAGATAGGACTGTGGTGGAACATAGACTGCCAATCCTGTCAAGTTATAGGCATCCTCCGCGAAGGTTCGCGCATAAAGTTATGCCTGATATTAAAAAAGAGGTCGAACGACTGTTAGAAGCAGAATTTATCAGAACGACCAGGTATGTAGAATGGTTGTCCAACATCGTCCCAGTTAGGAAAAAGAACGGGAAGATAAGGATCTGCATAGATTTCAGGAATTTGAATCTAGCAACGCCAAAAGACCAATACCCAATGCCGACGGTCGACTCCCTGGTGGATTCCACGGCAGGGTATCAGGTATACTCATTTATGGATGGGTACGCAGGTTATAACCAGATTTACATTGCTGAGGACGACGTGCACAAAACGGCCTTTAGGTGCCCAGGGTCTCTAGGGTGCTACGAATGGGTGGTGATGCCGTTCGGCCTAAAAAACGCTGGTGCCACATATCAACGGCCATGAATTCAATCTTTCATGACATGATTGGCAGGTTTATGGAAGTCTATGTGGACGATATAGTATCTAAATCCGTAACGACGGATGAACATTTTAGCCATTTGACATCGACCTTTGAGCGGATGAGAAAGTTCAAGCTAAAACTGAACCCTGCCAAGTGTGCTTTTGGGGTGCGCGGGCAACTTTTTAGGATTTCTGGTACACCAACGGGGAATCGAGATCGATACCAATAAATCTCGGGCGATTACTGAAGCTATGCCACCCCGAAACAAAAAAGAGCTGCAAAGGTTTCTAGGGCAGGTTAACTTCCTAAGGCGATTTATCTCGAATTGTGCAGGAAAGACCAAAGCTTTCTCCTCTTTGTTGAAGTTAAAGGGCGAGGAAGAGTTCGTTTGGACCGAAGAGCATCAACAAGCATTTGATAGACTGAAGGCATATTTGTCACAGCCGCCGGTGATGGTGCCTCCAGTGTCAGGAAAGCCAATCAAGTTGTACATAGCGGCTGAGGAACAATCCATAGCTGGGATGATCGCGCAAGATGACGACGCAAATGTTGAAAGAGCCATTTATTACATCAGCAGACAATTGCTGACCTATGAATGTAATTATTCTCCCATGGAGAAATTATGTTTGGCTTTATATTTCACATGTACTAAACTACGTGCCTACCTTAGGCCGAACATTATATATCTGGTCACGAAAATCAATATAATAAAATACATGTTTTCTCGTCCTATCTTGCATCAAAGAGTTGGTTTCTGGTCACTGTCACTCTCAGAATTCGACATACGGCACGAACCCCAAAAGGCTGTCAAAAGTCAAGCTTTGGCCGATTTTCTGGCCGATTTTCTGGCCGATCATCCATGCTTAAGCACAACCAGGGAAAGAGAACTGGATTTGGACGAATGCAGCCTAAAGCCATGGACGATGCATTTCGACGGATCCAGCACAGCAGAAAGGGCTGGAATAGGGATTGTCCTAGTTAGCCCATTGGGAGAACCTTTCCAAGTCTTAGCCAAATTGAACGAGTACTGCACCAATAACCAGGCAGAATATGAAGCCCTGATACTAGGGTTGGAAATGCTCCTCAACATGGGAGTAACCCATGCGTCTATCAAGGGAGACTCGCAGCTGGTAATCCAACAAGTAATAGGAACTTATAAATGCCAAAGTCCATCGGTCGTGGCATTATTGGATATGGCCAAAAAATTAGTAGAACGATTCGATTACGTTGACTTGGAATACATTCCGAGGGCGAAGAACGAATTGGCCAATAATTTAGCCCAAGCAGCCTCCGGGTATAAACAAACCAACATAAGTGGGGTGTATAGAAGCGAAGAAGTCAAGCCAGCCCTCACAAGGCGAGCTGAAAAAACAGACGTCACGATCCTAGAAGTAGAGGACGATTGGAGAAACGAAATCAGGGCGTTCTTAACACAGCCTGAAGTAGGAAAAGACCGAAGATTGAAGCTTAAAGCCTTGAACTACGTAATGTCAGGAGACGTGCTCTATAAGAAACGACAAGACGGGCTGTTGTTGAAATGCGTAGGGCCATCAGAATCCAAAACTATCATGGCCGAAGTACACGAAGGCATCTGTGGGGCTCACCAAGCTGGAATCAAGATGAGATGGTTAATCATACGAAGCGGTTATTATTGGCCGAAGATGGGGAATCCTGCGTCTCATACGCCAAATGGTGCATAGCTTGCCAGAAGCACGGTCCCATTCAAAGGGCCCCAGCAACCGAGATGACCCCAGTCATTAAGCCTTGGCCGTTTATGGGATGGGCAATAGACTTGATAGGGAAAATCTATCCCGCATCAAGTAAAAGGCACACCTTTATTGTTGTTGCCACTGATTTCTTTACCAAGTGGGTAGAAGCCATCCCAGTTGTAGAAATCTCACAAGAGCAGATAATCAAGTTCATAAAAGAACATATAATTCACCGATTTGGAATACCACAGACAATCATGGTAGACATGGTACCTCATTAAACGGTGAAAAGGTAAAAGACTTCCTGGCCGAATATGGAGTCCGGCTAGTAAATACTACTCCCTACTACCCTCAGTCAAATGGTCAAGCAGAATCGTCGAACAAAATTCTCAAAGGGTTGATTCGTAAGATGGTGACGGACAATGCTAGACGATGGGACGAATATCTGAGTCAAGCTATGGGCCTACAGGACATCGCCACGCACGAGCACTTCGGTGACGCCTTTCCAGTTAGTGTATGGACAAGAAGCTGTGCTTCCTGTAGAAATGAACATTGAATCCACCAGGGTGACATTGCAGGAGAAGCTAACAAAGGAAGACTATGACGAGGCGATGATCCAGAATTTGTTGGAGTTGGACGATATCAAGTGCGACACGCTCAACCGCCTAGAAGCACAGAAGAAAAAGATAGCCAAGGAATATAACCTCAAGGTAATGGCTAAGTCTTTCAAGAAGGGCGAATTAGTATGGAAAACAATACTGCCAGTTGGCTCTAAGGACCCAGTGTATGGAAATGGTCGCCCAATTGGGAAGGCCCATTTATAGTGAGAAGCGTGTTGCCAAATGGAGCTTATCATTTACAAGATTTAAAAGGGCGAGTACATACGAGAGCGATAAACGGAAAATACTTGAAGAAATATGTACCCTCACTATGGGAGCACGAGAACGTCCAAGAATAACAATAAACAGTTTGCATTAATAAAGGACGAGAACGTCCTAAGATTACAAAATAGATGAAAAACGTCTTGCATTACATTATCATTGGCCCGAAAATCGCCTAAAATCTCCAGGCAAGTCTTTAATGGCTGAAAGCGTTTCCCTCCTCAGACACCATTCGTCTTGTATGCCCGTGCTCGCTGCATCCAAATCAGCCAAATCTTTCTCGAAGTCAATGCGAGCCAGCCCCTTATACTACTCCGCCACCGACCGTTTCTCCTCTTTCATTCGGGCAATGACAGCCCTCTTTCTCGCCTCTTTCCTCATCCGACTTTCATCAAGCTGACGTTGAAGCTCTTTCAACTGTTGCTCCAGATTCATGAAAATTGACTCTTCGGTCACCAAGTCTTCCGTAGAATCCCTCAAAGCCTGCTGTAGCTGCCCGAGAGATTCACGGAGTTCCTCCATTTTCACCAAGGATGAGCGAAGCCCAATTCTCCGGCTATGGACTATGCGGTGTTGGGAGAGAAGGTTTGTTATGCCATCCTGCATCTCTTGAAGGAAAAGCCGATCGTCAATAGGTATCGGCGATGAGGGAAGAGCCAATAACCGGCTTAATTCATTGGAGCACCGGTCCAGTTGAAGAATATTCTGGGCTGAACAGCTTGGTTGACCTCTAACGCAGCAAAAGAGGCGTATTGATTGAGAATCTCTTGAAGATTCTCCAAGTCCGTGCTTGTGCGGGCCAAAGCGGAGATAGCTGAAAATGGACAGAGAGCATTGTCCAATATGGTCCAGAAGACTCTGAACCGATTGCAGCAACAAATCGGACGACTGCATACGAAAAGGAAGTTAGCAAAACAGACCAAGACTGCAATCCAAGAGGACGGGAAAGGAACTCACCATCCCAGGGTCGGAACTACAAGACTGATCCAGTTGTGCCCCAGATGTTCCAGCTGCTATTTGCATCAGTCCTTGTTCTGAGGGCAACAGAGGCTGGGGGACAACAGTTAATTACTGTGTGGCTTGAGGAGAGACTGGCCGAGAAGAAGAAGTTGATGGCAAGTCAAGAGAACCGGCTCGAAGAGGGGGTGATCGTCCAGTATCGATTGGCACTTGAACCGATTGAGCAAGAGCCATGGAAGGAGCAATCACGGAGGCTGAAGACGATGGCTGCTCAGGCTCAAGAATCTCCCTTTGAGGGGAAGGGGGCAGAAGAGCCAGAGATGATGGCTGTGCTGAAGGCAACGTCAAATACACAGAAGTACTGGGGGACATGGCCTCTGGCATCGAACGTTGAGGCATGGCAGTCGGCCGAACATCTGCAGAGATCAGAGTCGGATGAATCAGAAATATAAATGACTTCGTCTTCTTCGTAAATACGACGAAGGACATCATCTTTATACAGAGACTGAGCCTCCTCTAATGACTCCAATTCGGCCAAGCTATAAAGGCCATCCACATCCCTATAACTCCCTCTAAACCCCGAAGTGGACATCCTGTACACTAGAGGATAAAGCTGTTTAAGGTGGCGCCACAGAGTCCCAGTCGGCCAAACAGGCTCCAGCACTTCAGTCTCATCATCCGGATCCTGCACAATTGGCACAGAGCCGTCCGAGGAGAAGTGCTCGAAGAAGGGATGGTCACCAGGAATCTCCTCAACTCTTGGGCGAGGATGACTGGACTCGGCATAAAATTTCCTACCTTGGGGATCAACTCCACTTACACCTCCCTCCTCTAAAAGCTGCTCCATGCCTGACCCTTCGCCCACACGTTCTTCATCAGGAGGGAATTGGACTATTGGCTCCCTCGCAGGACCCTCACTCTCACCGCTCACGGGAGTCCCAGCCTCTGGAGTTGGCACTGTCGCACGTGCCACAGAGATGTATCAATTTTTAAGGCCTGTGTCAAATCATACAATACTAGCATCAGTACATCTGAAACCATAATAGAAGCAAGAGAGGGCGAATTCCAGGCTCATACCTTAGGACGACGGACCAACGGGAGGTCCGAGTCCGAATTTCGACTATGGGAAGGCTGCTTCCGTTTAACAGGATTTGTTTTCTTTGACTTAGAAGCTTTGGCAGCCTTCTTCGACCCGATGGCTCAGAAGGCTTGGGGGACAAAGAAAAGAGGAGTACACCCTCGTTGAGGGTAAGGAGAAAAATCGTTCACGGACCGACGACCAGAAATGATCAAAATAGGGTGGACGGATGTACAAGGAGTGAAAGAAGCTATGGTGAAAGAGGCCAGAAGGGATCGAGTCTCCTCCATAGAGTCCTCGCCTCTGAAACAGAAAAGACCTTAAAGCGATCCAACGACGCAGAATACGAATGGAAAAATGAAAGAGGCCATCCTTGGACAAGGCCGAATTGGCGAGCGACAAAATTGGGCGAATATACTTCTACTCCCCCCGCCTTACCATTGGCCCCAGTCAACATATCATGGTCAGTTCGCGGCTGCACAAAAATTTGCGTGGTAAGAATGAGCCCGGTCAGAACTCGACCCGAGGGAATCAGCCAACAGCAGGCTAATTAGGGACGAGATGAAGCGTTCTCAATTGGTGAGGTGGTCTTCCTTGAATGAGGAAAGAACGAACCTGGATGAAAACCGAAAAATTCACCTCGATTTTCACTTCCAGTACAATCAAGGTAAATTTGGGGACAATTGTTGACAATAAAATTCCCACAGGACGAAATCGTCCTAAGACGAAAGGGAGCACGAAAGGAAGAAGGATGACGAAGCGAAGAGCGACAAAGGACTTAGGACGATCGAGCGAGTAGTCAGGACGAAGACGTGTGATGCGGTTATCCCCACGATCACAACGGTTGGGCGGATCTCCCTCCACAATCAGGCAGTTGGGGTACATGGCTCAGCAGTTACCAGCACGCCTCAAGAATCGCCGGGAAACATTGGAACTGCCCTGAGCAGTTAAGGAGCGACACTATAAAATTCGCTTACACCAGGAGAAGAAAAGAAAGAAGAAAAAAATGAAGACTCATTCGAGCATATTTATCTTTTTATTTCTTAGCTTATACCCTAGGATTGTATTTTGTGTGCTTGTGCCCCTTGGAGGCTTATTCACTCGATTCAATACACCCCTTGCTGGGACTTTGTCTCAGGAGGTTTGAACCTTACACGCTTTTTTTCTTGCACGTGTAAAACCTGCGCAAAAAGTAAGTATATTTTAATTTTATAATTTTTATAATGAAATAGTTGATTTTGTACAAAGTACGTGCATTGATTAAAGTCCAGAAACAAATACGTGTTTCTGATGTGGATCAAAAATAAATTAATAAATATTTATTTTCATAATTTTAAGATTATTGTTATTATTGGAAAAAAGTTTGATGTAGATATCAACTAAAACTCTATAATATTGAGGGTGCAGAGCGTATTCATGGCCAATCGAAGTATACCCACAGGCAAAATACTAGTATTAATGAAAATTTCCCAATAACCAATTATAGAATTAAAGTTGTTCATTGGCATTCATATGAAAAAAAGCATGCAAAAAAACCTAAAATAAATTTAGACCCTACATTGAGTTGAAAGTCGAAAACAAACACATTAATGATGTTGATTTGCAGTTATATTCTTTCTGCTTGTCTTTTTCAGTGCATATAACATAAAGTTGAAGAGCCATCGTTGGAGGAAAATAATGGAAAGACTGAGAAAATTATATTTACTTTTTAGTAGGCAGTGACAAGGTGAGCTTTATCCTTCTTGCTTTCATAGTCTTCTCGACATATGTATTCTTGTAAAATGTTCGTGAAGAATCTTTGTCCAGATTAGCTCCTTTTTTGGGCCATATGATAATGGCATTTTTTTTTTTTTTTTTACAATATCCTCCTCTATAAATGGCTTCTGTGGTGCTTGGTAGTAATTGGCATCTTTCTTATTATAATATATGTTATTGGCTTGCTAAATTGCTTACACTGTATCAAATGATGAAACCGTGATCACCCAATACAAATACAACTAATCAGATATTATCTATTTTGATGACTTAATTTCGAAACCCTAACATCTTCCATTTTTACTGAGGTTATTAGCGCAACCCAAATATGAAACCCTTGCCCAAAATACCTCCAACCAGTTGATAGAGCTCAACACTGCTTTGAGCAATGTGATCGAGATATTGCATAAACACTTTCATATTAAGTTTCCGTAGGGTAAGATAAAGGGAAACAAAAATAGTATATGGGTCTTGAGATAAATATCATTTTGATGTTGATACCCAAGTGCATTTATTAGTCAATATGTATGATTGATGACATGCAAATTAGTTGAAACTTATAATTTATAAATTAAGCTTGACCAGAAATAACCTGGTTTATCATATATGTTATGTAAGAATTTCTATTTTAAAAAAAAGGTGTAACTGCTGGGAAAGGAACACACAGCAAACTAATAATCAAGCAGAAAATCACAAGTGAGACAGATTTTTTTATTATTATTATTTTTTGTGAAAAACTCAAATCAGAAAATATCAAGGTACCATAATCTGATATTATTTTCTCTAGTAATTAATAAGTTTACAACAAAAAAAACTCTTATTAAATGATAGTATTAGAGGCTCACAATACTAAGAACGACATCCTCTTGGTTCACTATAAAAGGGCCAAATTTGGGCTAAAGACCCAAACGTCATTGTGTCTCAGACAACACTTAGGCCCACACGACGAACTCGCATAAAGATCATGTCTCCTGGCCTTTATATGGCCCTAGTGGCATCGTGTGGTGCCAACAAGACCCAATCGCCATTAGTTCCAGCCGTCAGAGTCCCACTCGACATGGACATTCCAGTCAATATTGATCCCAGACGATATCAAATCTACTGGATTAGATATGCTCCAATGCAAGAATATCACAACCCTGGCCCTACCACCCATATGGCCTATGAGCCCATACACCTTAAGTGGAAGAGACTCATACAACCTAAAGGCCTCCAAGAGCCCACATAACTCAAAAGGTCTACAGCAAACCCTAATCATATTATTTAATGTCTCAGCTGATATTGCTTGATCATTGTCCCAGCCGACAACCTCATTGTAGGCATTGCATTTTTGCATGTGAAACCCGATGATGAGTCTCATTTGGAGGCACTACCTTTTGAGTCACGGAAGCCGCGGGAAACGGATATCAGAAGGGGAAATTCAGAATAAACAAGCTCACTGTCTTCGTTAGTGCTGCGTTCGTGTATGAGTTCGAACGGCAAACAGATTGCGGGCGTTCGTGTCGCGTTCGAGGAAGCGTTCGAACGGTGTCGGTAATTCTGGTTTTGCTGCTAGCCTCACACCCAAGCCCATTTAGCTCTCCAAAGCCCATAAAACACATCCCAAATTAAATAAATAAATATTAATTAAAACATTAACTAAATAAGATATTAAAATAATTAATTAAATAATTAAATAAAACATTTACCAAACTAAACCAATCAAATATAATCATACCAAGTTAAAATCAATCAACCAATATATTATTCCCAAACTTAAAATATTGTATGCCTAATCAACATAAACTAAATATTCAACCTTCCCTATCTAGCCAAGATTTGTCCCCCCTCAATCTAATCCTTCCCTTATCCAACACCAAATCAAATCCCTCTTTAATTAGCCAAATCCCTTTCCTTGTCAAGCCTAGCCATTCTCTATATAAACAACTCCTAACCAAAGCCATCCTCTCCTTGACACCTATAATTCACGCCCAACTCTCTCTAATACACGCCCAAGACACTTCACATATACACAAAAAAGAGAACAAAGAGCCCTAACCATCTCCTCCATAGCCGAGACAACAAGAGCCTCAATCCAAAGCACCAATAACCACCATAGCCGAATCTAAAACAAACCAAACTCACCCTTAGCCGAATCCAGAACACCAAAATCCTTCAAAGTCGAGACCACCACAAGCAATAACCCTCATTAGCCGAATCAAAACACTCCCCTCCTTCACCGAGAACACATCCCCCCATACAGCCCTTAAAACCACTAAAACACCCCCTAACAAACACTCAAAAACAGCCCCTGAATCACCTTAAAACAGCAGCCCAAATCCTCTTAAAACAGTCCCTAAAAACCTTAAAAACAGTAACATAAAAACTGCATAGATAATCTTAAAAATAATCATACACAACTGCACTAAGAACCCACACAAACTTGGAACAGTTCATTGAAATGTCAAAACAGGTGGCCTGAGCAGTGAGCAGCAAAACAGAGGCCGAACAGGAGCAGAACGGAGTTCGAACCACGAGCAAAACAGCAAAGCAGTGAGCTAGGACGCTAAACCAGTGAACCGGAGAAGTTGAGGAGCTGTACCCTTCCGACGTCCGTGAAACGCAAGCCTGAAAGTTGGCAAAAAGGTTAGACCTGAGGGTATCTTTCACACTCATTTTTCTGTATTATTTATTAAATATTACTTGCATGATTGTCATGTTGAAATGCATGTTGTGGCCTTTGAGTAGATAAATATGCATGAATTATGAGATGTAATATGTTGTGGCTGTGGAATAAAATGAGAGACGTGTCAACTCTCGTGGTATATAGGATGGAAACCCGGACATAAATTTCATAGCCGATTCCGAATGGACGGTAATATGATCTGTACTCGGGACACAATTCCACGTACCGCTTGAGTAAACGGCACCCTATTTTGTTTTGTGTTGCTTTTGTTTATTTTTCGCCACTTGAATTCTGTATGTTGTTTATTTATGCATGATTCAATCGAGCGCATGGGCTTAGTAAGTGGAATGAAAGATCCCCTATGGGGAGGGGCTAAAGCCCTTTACCACGATGCTTTGCCGCGCCGGTTGATGTGTGTTCGGTTGGATGCAAGATACGTTCAATCGGGCATACTTAATTCGATATTAGTGTCTTTATCTTTTTATGCATGGTTCAATCAAGCGCATGGGCTTAGTAAGTGGAATGAAAGATCCCATATGGGGAGGGGTTAAAGCCCTTTACCACGATGCTTTACCGCGCCGTTTGATGTGTGTCCGGATTGGATGTAAGATGTGTTCAATCGGGCATACTTGGTTTTGATATGATTGGCTCTATTTTTGTATATATGATGTGATCGAGCTCATGGGCTTAGTGAGTTAGTCCAAAGGTCC
>SKCR01036569.1:0-56692 GCA_019454045.1 Zanthoxylum bungeanum | reverse complement strand
TTGGCATGGGCGTCCCCTTGCCAGACCTAATGAAAATAAAAACAAAACTTTGAAAGTAAAATAAAAAAAAACGGGGGTGACTTAACACTTATCCCAAAACAGCAGCACATATGCCTCAAAACAACGTCCTGTCCGAGGCCTCCAAAACACAATTTTGAATCTTTCAATTCAGAGTCCCGACGAACCAGGATTTGGATCAAAGAGCGTTTAGAATGGTAAGGGCATATCCTCTATACTTCAGGTCACCTTGGAGCCTGCGTATTGTTTGAGGGCTTCTCCTTACAATGATGGAGCAAACATATGCTACGAGGGCACAATCCCTCCCCGTGCTATACTTCTCTCGGATCCGAATGATCAAAGAAATAGGGATCAAAGAGTGTCCGAGACATTAAGGACATATTCCTCCTTATGTTTGGTAACACTGGAGCAAGCAAACGCTACAGGGGTATCATCCCTCCCCGTGCTATGCTTCTCACGGATCCAAATGATCAAAGACATAGGGATCAAAGAGTGTCCGAGATATTAAGGGCATATTCCTCCTTATGTTCGGTAACACTGGAGCAAGCAAATGCTACATGGGTATCATCCCTCCCCGTGCTATGCTTCTCACGGATCTGAATGATCAAAGAAAGAGGTAAGGATCAAAGAGTGTTCGAAACATTAAGGGCATATTCCTCCTTATATTCGGTAACACTAGAGCAAGCAAACGCTACGGGGGTATCATCTCTCCCCATTCTATGCTTCTCACAGATCCAAATAATCCAATAAATAGGTATCAAAGAGTGTCTGAAACATTAAGGGCATATTCCTCCTTATGTTCGGTAACATTGGAGCAAGCAAACGCTACGAGGGCATAATCCCTCCTCGTGCTATGCTTCTCACGGATCCATTGGTCAGACAAAACAGACAGGAATAGAATCTCCGTAGTCGCAATTCCTAAATCGGCCAACCATGTCATTGAACATGTCTCCACCAGACCGACCAAATCCAGAACCCCTTGGACTGGAACGACCAAATCCTGTATCACCATATCCACGATCTCTCATACCCATGACGTTGAACATGTCTCCACCTCCTTCAACAGCGATCCTTGGGAGCTCAGTAAATCTGCATCCAATATCTTGCCCAATACCCTTGACTTGCCTGTGCTGCTGATCAGTGTAGATAAAAATTGCACTTCCTTTCTTTCCAGCACGACCAGTTCGACCCGTTCGATGAACAAAAATGTCAGAAGTTTTTGGAAGCTCATAGTGAATTATCAGATCAACATTAGGTACATCAAGCCCACGTGCAGCAACATCAGTAGCAATCAGTATATTAAAACATCCATTTCGGAAGGCTGAAAGGGTCTTTTCCCTCTGGCTTTGCGAGATATCCCCATGCAAAAGTTCACAATTAAAGCTTCTACAACCCAAAAACCTCGCCTAAACGGTCAGCATCACGTTTCATTTCAGTGAAGACAATGCATTTTCCACTTTTTGCATGTTCTGAGCCAATAATTGATGATTTTTCATACATGCTTGTTGTAATTGAATAGAGGGAAATTCCATCCGCTAGCTTTTGATCAGAATCTCTCTGACGATCTTGTGGCAACCTGTCCAAAATGACTTCAACATCTTCAGCAAAGTTAACACTAAGCATATGATCAGCTTCATCGAGAACTACAAATTGAACCTCCGATAAGTTGAGAGCATTGCGCTTAATCAAACCAATAACACGACCAGGTGTCCCAACAACCACATCAACACCGTGGTGAAGATCCCCTATTTGACTATGAATTGGAGTCCCACCGTAAACACAAATAGTATCCAAGCAGGGCTCAGACTCATGGAATTCCTTCTCAACTTGCTTTGCAAGTTCTATTGTCGGAGCCAATACCAAGCACATAGGATTTCTCTCTTTTCCATGTTTCTCATTGAATTTGATGATTTTATCAAGAATTGGAATCCCAAAAGCTAGGGTTTTTCCGGTTCCAGTTATAGCTCGACCAATCATGTCACGACCTTATATAGCCGGTTCCAAAATAGCTCTCGGTATCGGGAAAAACTTCGTTATGCCCTTACCGGCCAACGCCGACACAATATTTTGAGAAATCCCAAGCTTTGAAATCTCAAGCTCTTCATCTTTTATTACCCACATCATATGTGGCGTGATCATCTACAGCCGACTGAGCACACTGCCACGCCACAGACGACTTAAAATCCAACGGCCGAGATTTCGCGTGGATTTCCATCGTCCCTGCTGAAAATACCGACTTGATTATCCTGTCGTGATGGGAGATAACAACGCTTGATTTCGCCGTTAAGTGGCCTTGCAAAATGGATTCAACGGAGGTCAAAGCGGCCGTGAGGGCCCGCTTTGAAGTTAGTAGTGACGAAGATCTTTTGGATTCGCCTCTTCCATCCTCTCCAATCTGTCCATCATGGATTTCAAAATGGTTTGATTTTCCTCCATATCTTTCCTCATATTTTCCTTCATTCTCTCCATCCATTCTGCTGTTGAACTCCCTACCGACCGATGATTTCCACCTTCTGCCATTGTCTTACTACGCGAGCTGCTTTTTGTTGAGGTCCCCACAGACGGTGCCAACTGTTGAAGGCTGATTTTGGTCTCAGGGCAATATGGGAATATTACCCCCAGGCCAATCCTCCCTCAATAGTGAATTTGTTTGGTTATGGGGGAACCAAAAGCAAATTTGGCAAAAGATAGATAAATACACCAATAAACAAAGAGATTTAACGTGGTTCGGCGGATCAGATCCAACCTACGTCCACAGGCACAGAACGGGTGATACTTTTATTACTGAAATATGCTTGCTATGCTTTTCTTGTGTTTACAAGTCTGATCGTAATGATCTTGATATTGATTCTGATACCTCATACGCACACTCTACCCTCATATTTATAATAGTGTAGAAATCAGATTCCTTCTCCTACAAGAATTTCCTAGTTGAAACAATTTCCTTTTCCCATAAGGATTCCTAGTCAAAACTACCTTCACTCCCTTTATCCTACTAGGACACTGACTTATCAGTTTACCCCATGAAGGTAGGATAACTTGTCATCTTATCCGTAAAAATAGGATGCCTTATCTTCCTGAGCACGCCTCGTCATGTGCTCGGTCTTCATGAGGTCGGCCATAATGGTCCTTTGAAATGAGAATGCTGCCACCGATCTGATAATTGCCCGGTCATCTGAACCCTAGTGCTCGGTTATCGATCATAAAGTGCTCGGTCACTTACTGTTTGGCTCTTAGTGGTCGGGTCGGCATTAATGATTTCGACCGAGAAGGGAATTATCCTTTTTATCCCTACCGTACTCCTTAAATAACATAGGTCCTGAAAACACCATCAACAAACTGTAATCCAAAGATTTTTTTTTTAATAAAAAAAATATTACTTATATTAATAGGCAATTATTATAAAAGTGTCTTATATTCCTATTAATACTGCAATATTTAAATGCTTTCCATTTCTTAACAATATGTCATAATGCCCTAAGTTTTTATATACTCTCTTTTTCTTCATTAGTATATTAACTTTTATCTCATTTTTATAAGGAATGTATTATTATATATTTCTCTTTTATTTCTAATTGAGAATTTCTTATATACGGTAGATTGTATTCAATGAATGGTGGATCGATTATCACTTTATGTAAATCAATAGATAATAATTGTTGATAGGGATTTCTGCAGCCAAGTCTTTTGTACAGATCGGTAAGGACATATAGGGAAATTCATCTCACTCGGATGACCAAGAGTCAGAGGATGCAACTTGGTATATATTTCAGAGGCCAACTACGTCGAGCCGAAGCCGACCACATTTTCCATAGACATTGATTTTGTTCGGCCTTACCCCTGGAGCCAGCGAATGAGCTTGGACATTTAGGGTCAGGACGGAAATAGTTTGAGAAGTTCGGCATATCACTTGGCCAACCCCTTCTGAAGACCGACACAAGATCAGAGTTGTTGGATTTTCCCTCCAAAACGTGTCATTTCTCAAAGGCCTTTTACATGCTGTCATCATTACTTTTGCGTGTGGCAGTGGAGAAAGCAGAGTGATGTGACAGGCCGTCAGGCGGTAGGCTTACTTTCGGCGAAGACAGTCTTGAGGTAGAGAGCCCGTCAATCAGTCGGTGACCGCGCGAGAAACGTCATAAAATTAGAGGAACAATGTGTATTTCCCGAGTATATAAAAGGATGGTAGATTCATTTGTATAGGTTGGGTCTTTTAGACATGAAACTTGTAACAAAGAGAAAGAACACCACTTGTAACACTCTTTCAACTGCTCGGCCACGTTCAGACCTTGTTCAAAATAGGTCGGTCGAGTCAGTTTTGGCAATAAAACAACCCCCATCATTTTGTGCCCGTGGACGTAGGCTGGATTCACTCCGCTGAACCACGTTAAAACTCTCTTGTCAACCTTTACGTTTTTTCTTACCTTTTACTAAGTTTGTTTTTGGTCTCCCCATAACCAAACAAATTCAAGGTTGAGGGAAGGTTGTCTCGGGGGAGTTATCCTGAAACTGCCACTGGGACGAAAAATTAGTCGTCAACAGTTGACGTCGTTTGTGAGGAAAGAACAAGAAGCAGCTTACGTAGTAAGACAATAGTAGAAGGTGGAAACCATAGGTTGTTGGATAGTTCAACAACAGAATGGATGGAAGGGGAAAGAAATGGGAAGAAGCAGATAAGAACGAGAGGAAGAGTGGGTTTGCATGAAAGATGTATGACATCAACAAAAGTGTTTCCTTGTTTGAGTTGTGGAATGGAATGTAAAGGGGTTAGCCAACGGTTACCCATCTGGGTTGAGTTGTGGAATGAAATGTAATGTTGTGGATGTGTAACGTCAATTGGCAGTGGCTGAACAAGTCCCTCAGAGGGTAAACGCCATGCTTGCTCGGTCGGCCAGAGTCCTCAGCCCTATAAATTGGTGGTGCTGGAGGAATAGACATTGGACTTGTCAGCCAAGGACAGAGTATGGCGTCTCTCAGGCCTCCTCAATTGGTGTGGTGGTCTCCCCGAATGAGAAGAAATGAGAAAAAGCCCACGGGGAAAACCACAAGGAGCAAGGACTGAAGGCCTCGGTTGGGTTTCCAGATTTGCTCGGGATGTGCAGGGTCCAGGGAAAATGCATTATTCATCAGTGCCCGTGGAGCGTATGGTGCAGCAGACCTTGTGAGCTCGGTTCAGATCAGCAAGATTTGAAGAAGCCTCGACTCAAGAACCATCTTGCGTGTGAAGTTTACAACTACGGCATACGCATCGGGAGCCCTCAGAATCAAGCTCAGACTAGAAGACGTGGTCGGACTGCGAAACAAGAACCAGAAGGAAGCATTGTAAAAACCTCTCTTAAAATGTCCCGCAAAGAGTTGTAAGAAGGGCATCAGGTCATTTGAATATGAATAAAACTCTCATTTTCTTTAAGAAACTTGTCTCTTTTTACTTGTTTGTTAAATGAATGCGAAATTTGTTTTCAATATTCTTGGGATGTGCTCGATGCGAAGGGGTGACTGGTAACTTGGAAGGGCACCAAGCCCATGGCAGGCCAACCCCGAGTGTCATTATCAAACCCCCGGGTGGAAGTGTTCTGACCTGGTTCCCTTCACCTTTGAGGATCCAGAGCGCATCAAGAGATGAGGCGCATGTGGGAAACACGTGAACCCCTCACGGCACGCCAATCCCGAGTGTCATTATCAAACCCCCGAGGCCGGAGCGTTACTACCCCATGGCTCGTATTTTTGAGGAATAGCTCAGGTAAATGGACCTAGGGACGTTTCTCCCTTTACGAGTCGGCTGGTGAGTCCTATTGAGTACCATCAAACCACCTGACTTGGGTTTGGCCGAATGGCACCCTTGATAACATGAGTCTCGGGTAAACCGGACCTAGGGACGTTTCTCCCCTACTTGTCAGCTGGTGAGTCCCGTTGAGTACCATCAGACCACCTGGCTTGGGTTTGGCCGAATGACTCCCTTGATTATAGGAGTCTCGGGTAAACCAGACCTAGGGACATTTCTCCCCATACGAGTCGGCTGGTGAGTCCCGTTGAGTACCATCAGACCACCTAGCTTGGGTTTGGCCGAATGGTGCCCTTGATTACAGGAGTCTCGGGTAAATTGGACCTAGGGAGGTTTCTGCCCCTACGAGTCGGCTGGTGAGTCCCGTTGAGAACCACCCAGGGAGGCCACACACGGGGTGTCCAAGCCCCCCGTGGGGATTTGCCTGACCGCTCGGATCGACTTATCTGTAGCCTGGTTAGCCGGGACACTGAATTGTAAGGTTCAGAATTTTGTTTTGGAGGCCTCGGGCAGAACACTGCCTCAGAGCAGTTGCTATTTTTTACTGATGATTTTTGTATGGGGTATGTGCTAAGTCACCTCCATTTTTTATTATTATTAACTTTACTTTGTTCCAATTTTTGATTTTCGTTGGTCTGGTAATAGGACGCCCGTGCCAGAACCCGCAGAGCCTCAGAGGTTGAAAATCTTCTCTCGTGTAAGTCTCAAATTTTCCACCAGCTCGGGGCCGGATTCGTTCCGCCTTGTCTGTTATGTTCCATCCGCTCGAGGCTAGATTCGTTATGCCGATGCAAATGTTCCACCAACTCGGGGCTGGATTCGTTCCGCTGATGCAAATGTTCCACCCGCTCAGGGCTGGATTAGTTTCGCCGATGCAAATTTTCCACCAGCTCAGGGCCGGATTCGTTCCGCCGATGCAAATGTTCCACCCGCTCGAGGCTGTATTCGTTCCGCCGATGCAAATTTTCCACCAGCTCGGGGCCAGATTCGTTCCGTTATGTCTGTTATGTTCCACCCACTCGGGGCTGGATTCGTTCCGCCGATGCAAATTTTCCACTAGCTTAGGGCCGGATTCGTTCCGCCGTGTCTGTTATGTTCCACCTGGTCGGGGCTGGATTCGTTCCGCCGATGAAAATTTTCCACCAGCTCGGGGCCGAATTCGTTCCGCCGTGTCTGTTATGTTCCACCCGCTCGGGGCTGGATTCATTCCGCCGATGCAAATATTCCACCCGCTCGGGGCTGGATTCGTTCCGCCGATGTAAATTTTCCACCCGCTCGGGGCTGGATTCATTCCGCCGATGCAAATGTTCCACCCGCTCGGGGCTAGATTCGTTCCGCCGATATAAATGTTTCATCCGCTTGGGGCTGGATTCGTTCCGCCGATGCAAATGTTCCACCCTCTCGGGGCTGGATTCGTTCCGCCGATGCAAATTTTCCACCAGCTCAGGGCCGGATTCATTCCGTCGATGTAAATATTCCACCCACTCGGGGCTGGATTCGTTCCGCCGATGCAAATTTTCCACCAGCTCGGGGCCAGATTCATTCCGCCGATGCAAATGTTCCACCCGCTCGGGGCTGGATTCATTACGTCGATGAAAATCTTCCACCAGCTCGGGGCTGGATTCATTCTGCCGTGTCTGTTATGTTCCACCCGCTCGGGGCTGGATTCGTTCCGCCGATGCTAATTTTCCACTTGCTCGGGGCTGGATTCGTTCTGCTGATGCAAATATTCCACCAGTTCGGGGCCGAATTCGTTCCGTCGTGTTTGTTATGTTCCACCCACTCGGGGTTGGATTCGTTCCGCCGATGCTCTGCTCCATCAGCTCGAGGTTGGGGTGAATCCCACCGAGTCCATCTCTTTGGTCTGGGGACGTAACATTCCCCCAGAACCAAATGTCATTTTCAGCTCGGGGTTGGAGTGAATCCCACCGAGTCCATCTCTTTAATCCGGGGACGTAATATTCCCTCAGAGCCAAATGTCATTTTCAGCTCGAGGTTGAGGTAAATCCCACCGAGTCCATCTCTTTGGTCTGGGGACGTAACATTCCCCTAGAACCAAATGTCATTTTCAGCTCGGGATTGGGGTGAATCCCACCGAGTCCATCTCTTTGGTCTGATGACGTAACATTCCTCCAGAGCCAAATGTCCTTTTCAGCTCGGAGTTGGGGTGAATCCCACCGAGTCTATCTCTTTGGTCTGGGGACGCAACATTCCCCCAGAGCCAAGTGTTTTTCTCAGCTCGGGGTCGGGTTACGTCCCACCGAAAGCATTTGATCTTGGCTCGGGAACAGATCATCATCTCGAGGCTCAACTCAAATTGGTCGAGTGCAATGTCACAACGAGATGTGAAAAGGCAAGTCAGAAAATCTGAAGCCAAAATAAGCTAAGTATAAAAAGAAGAACAAAAGCATCTGATATAAGCGTTAAAGAGAAGAGTTGTGATTACAAACAAAAGTATATTGTTTGGATTTACATAGGGCCGCGTTCGGGTCACCCTTTACTGATCAGCCCGTGCAGGGGCAACATCTTCTTCTTCAATAAGCGAGAATGACAGCTGAGCAGGCTCAGCATCGGGAGGGAGGGCAATGACTTCATCCTGGGAGATAAGGGGGGCTGCAACTTCGGCCTCAGACACTTCGGGGGCAGGAGCCTCAGGTCGATTCTCTTCATGGGCCGAGGACATTGGTACGACTGAAATAGGCTCAGGATCCTGGACGTCTTTTGGAGGAGAAGGAAGCCATTCTTTGAACTCTTCATTTGAGAGCTCTCCTTTGCAGAATCGGATGGCAGCATGGATATGCCCCATGTCTAAGCCAGGCATCGCCAACGGAATGATTTCGGCACAATCACCGACCCCCTCAAGTCTGATGGCATCCCGCTCACCTTCCAACTCTGTTTATTTTTTCGTCAGCTCCTCTCGAGCCCGATCTCTCTCCTCAGTTAATTTCTTGATTTTGGACTCGGCGTTCGATGCCTCCCACCTCAAACGATTGTTTTCCGCTTTGGCAGCCTCCAAATCCTTCTTAGCAGTCTCTGTATTTTCCCTGACCAGAGCAGAAGCATTGCAGAGGGATTCAATCAGCGAGAGGGCTTCGGCCGCGGCCTGCTTCATGGTCTTTATTGTTTCTGTATTTTTGGCCAATATGGCCTCCTGCTCGGTAATCTGGCTCTGAAGCCTCTGCGTCTGACCTCCCTCGGATAAAAGGCTGATGAGTAGATCTTTATTTTTGGCCATAAGATAATTTCCATGCGAGGAGGAAATGAAGAAGTCAGAACAACATACAAGTAAAGTTACAGGGTAGAAACATGAAGTTTGTTACCTTAGCCATATGGGAGCAAAACTCCGTAACCACGTCCTTGGGAGAAAGGTCTTCGAATTTTGGGATCTCCTCCACAGGAATCGTGTCCGCCAGTTCATTGAATGCCGGCACAAGATGGGAAATGGCTTCTCAGATTTTTTCACTAAGGTCATCCGGCTCGAGCACCACGACGCCTTTTCCTTTATTGGAGGAGGCCTCTGCAGCTTTTCTTTCTCTCTGAATGGCCTGCCTCCTGACCAGAGGCTGTTATTCCTCTTCCTCGTCCGCCGGTTCAGCCTCTCCCGCCCCGATCAGGCGTTTTCGTTTGTTGTCAGACCTTGGAGGGCTAGAAGGTCGGGTTGTTGTCCTCGGGAGTACCCTAGATGGGGAGATCGAGACTTGAGCAGACGACCGAGCCACCTCTTTGGTTTTCCTCTTGGCCTCGGTAACTATGGGCTAATTCCGAGAGGACTCGGCTTCGACTGGACCGGTCCTCTTCGATGCACCTGCCAACTGGTCAAGATATTTTAGCCGCTTTGACATTCCTGTAGAGTACAAGGCAAAAAGCATGGTCAGTTCAGAACTTAGAAGATTTGAAGTCATTTACGGGTCAAGCAAGCAAGAGGATCAGTCAGAAAGTCAGTAAGAACCTACCCAGCCGCCTCGGGACCTGCGGAGGTGCGCTCCGGACAAGCACTGACTCCAAGAAGGCAGAGTCATTGACTACCCTCCCCTAGTGGCTGGCGTAGCTCCGGGCCACATTGATTCTAGCACGGACCACATGGGTAACCTTGGGAGGATCCCTCCAGCAGGTTGAGAAAGGTTAGAGAGTTAGTATCTTGGTATGAAAGTTAAGAAAGAAAGAGAAATTGAGACATCGGGTCCTAACCTCCCGCTCTGAAGATATGAGGGACTTCAGTCATATCCGGGCACACAGACAAAGTCCGTCCCCAGTCGCCTGTAGCCCAGAACCAGAGATCTTTAAAATTTTTGTTAGTTTGAGGAAGGTCTTTGATGAGGGCGGGGACGTCAGCATATGAAGAGAGGTAATACCAACCGTGGTGTGTTTTTGGGTTGGCCTTCAACTCCTCAAAAGACGGTTCCCCGTGGCCTGCTCGGTGCCAGATCATATGCAAGCCGGTCAGAATTCTCCAGCTATTCAGATTCAGTTGGCAGGGAGCGATCTCCATCCTGGCCAGCATCCCCGCGAAGTATGGTTGGATAGGCAGCCGAAGACCGCACTCAAAGAAGGAAGGAAAAAGGGCAACCGAGCCATCGTCAGGCTGTTTCGCCCGATCGCATGAGCCAGAGACATCCAGAGCTATGCCAATTGGGACCTCGTACTATTGCCGAAGCACACACAAGGCTTCTCCAGTGATAGTGGAAAGTCGATTTATGTCCAAAGCTGAGCTGCCCAGATCTCAAGGCTCAGGGTCTTTCCGGGAGACTCTTTGGTGATAGGAGTCGTTTTTTATCTCAGAAGGGGTAGGAGTAATATCCAAGTCCTCTACGCTGGGTGCCCCCGAGCTTGAGGAGGTTTCTGCAGCGCGAGGAGGCTGAGTTTCTATGGGTTTGGTCGAAGAGGATACAACATCAGACATGCCTAACAGTCGCCGTGAGGTGCAAGGTCAGTCAGTGGTCAGCTCAAAGTATCACAGGCTCAAGAATTATTCTAGCTACCGATGATATGGACCTGTAGTCTCTAAGTGCCCTAGCAATAGCCACAAACAACAAGTCTCTCCCTAAAACACATACAACCAGACAAGAAAAACTAAAAACCCGAAACACATGCATTATACCCCAGCACATATCCTACGACCAGAGAACACAAGTACAAAACATCCCATACCCAATCAGAAACAAGAGTCACAACACAAAATGGGGAGATAAACACGCCAAGAAAATAAGAAGAACCAACAATAGCAAGTAGAAAGTCCGAAAGAGCCAAACAACTATGATAAAAACTACAAGTAAAGAGAGAAGGTCAGGCAAAAACTTACTTGGTTTGGGAAGAAGAGTCGGCGGTTTATCTAGATGGATGGAAGTCTGCTGGTCTCACGAGCAAGGTAGCTTTTACAGTTAGGGAGTTGTGGGTTTCGTAAAAAGAAAAAAAAAAGGAGCTTTGCTCTGCTTTTTATAATCAGCACGGTGTGTTTATGGCCGTTGGATCGGGAGAATTTTCGGATGTGCGCCGCGTGTCGTCTTTGGGCTTCGTCTGATTAGTATGGGATAAACGGCTGGGATTGCAAGACCATTTGGCTACCTCGGGAACGGCCGATTGATTTAAGTTTTTGGCGGGAAGGCCATAGGCTTTTGACAAGTGGCACGCTCGGGTGAAACCCTGAAGTTGATTTGATGGGCATTTATGAAGGCATGATGGCTTACGATTCTCGAGGGGCGGCTATCATAAGGGTAAAAGAGGAATTTGGCTTGATTGGGAAGGCAGTTGGCAAAAACATCAACATTATCCGACCGAACACATAAATGTGACCGAGGAGGTTTTGGAAGAAGCTCGAGGAAGTCCTCTGTTTTGTTTCTGGACGGGCCACCGGTTAGTCGATCGGCTCACTTCAGATCTTTTGTAGTTCCCGGCACCAACACCAACTCGTACACTCGTTGGAACCGAGAACTAGGGGACATCTTTTGATGGGGATTTCTGCAGCCAAGTCTTTTGTACAGATTGGTAAGGACATAGAGAGAAATTCACCTCACCCGGAGGACCAAGAGTCAGAGGATGCAACTTGGTATATATTTCAGAGGCTGACTACGTTGAGCCGAAGCCGACCACATTTTCCATAGAGATCGATTTTGTTCGGCCTTACCCCCTGGAGCCAGTGGATGAGCTCGGACATTTAGGGTCAAGGAGGAAATAGTTTGAGAAGTTCGGCATATCACTTGGCCGACCCCTTCTGAAGACCGACATAAGATCAGAGTTGTTGGATTTTCCCTCCAAAATGTGTCATTTCTCAAAGGCACTTTACAGGCTGTCATCATTACTTTTGCGTGTGGCAGTGAAGAAAGCAGAGTGATGTGACAGGCCGTCAGGCGGTAGGCTTACTTTCGGCGAAGACAGTCTTGGGACAGGGAGCCCGTCAATCAGTCGGTGATCGCGCGGGAAACGTCATAAAATTAAAGGAACAATGTGTATTTCCCGAGTATATAAAAGGAGGGTAGATTCATTTGTATAGGTTGGGTCTTTTAGACAAGAAACTTGTAACAAAGAGAAAGAACACCACTTGTAACACTTTTTCAACTGCTCGGCCACGTTCAGATCTTGTTCAAAACAGGTCGTTCGAGTCAGTTTTGGCAATAAAACAATCCCCATCGTTTTGTGCCCGTGGACGTAGGCTGGATTCACTCCGCTGAACCACGTTAAAACTCTCTTGTCAACATTTACGTTTTTTCTTACCTTTTACTAAGTTTTTGTTTGGTCTCCCCATAACCAAACAAATTCAAGGTTGAGGGAAGGTTGTCTCGGGGGAGTTA
Source organism: Zanthoxylum bungeanum (assembly GCA_019454045.1). NCBI lineage: Eukaryota > Viridiplantae > Streptophyta > Magnoliopsida > Sapindales > Rutaceae > Zanthoxylum > Zanthoxylum bungeanum. The sequence continues at coordinate 44,107 of SKCR01036569.1, read as the reverse complement.
TCCCGAAACTGCCCCTGTGACGAAAATCAGCCGTCAACAATAATATTTCTTTATTTCATCATTATTTTTTTATAGTGGTAGTAGTCTGGTTAAAGTATGTTATTTGATAAAAACTTCAATGAAAATAACATGTTTCAAAATAAGTGATTAGTAGACACAATAAAATGCAGAAGTTCTATAAATCTGATTTAGTGGGAAGATTAAAGTTATCCCCATTATTATGTATTTATTTTAACATAAAGTTGTGATTTTTTTTTTTTTTTGAAATTGTAAGAATCTACATATATATTAGAATTTAAAATCTTTTGGGAGTTTAGATACCTGCACTTACAGTTTAAAGGTTTCTCGAGCATTAATTCATAAATTTACTTCCACAAAATATTCGAGGAGATATCTAGACTATATTAAATTTTTATGAAAAATATACTTTATGGATACTCGAACTCACGTATTCAAAGTCAAGGGCATTGTTTCTTATGATGTGTTAGTATATAAAAAATACAAACATTATGGTTTGGCTTTTGAAACTAAACAAGCCAATAATTAATAATAGACACTTTATATTTCATAAAAAAATTGATATAAAATAATTTGATATATGCATGTCTTTGTTAAACTTTAATATATCTTTTTTCACTCACAATATTGTATTTAAATTTCAATTTAACCCGATCTATTATAAAATCCTGCATATCTTTAATTTTTTTAAAAAATATTTTTTATCTTCGCCACATGTCGCACTTAGAGGTTAGAGCTCTTTCGATGGGATCAAATAGATTTCGGGTCATCAAAATCCAACAAGTTTTGATTAATAAAGCCACTTGGAAGATTGTCAATCGATTAAGGGAAAAGGACATAATACCCTTTAGTTTTGTGATAATGTGCATATAATCTCTTAAATGTCTCTAATAACGTGATTTGGTGGGATAAGACTTAAGATCTCATATTGAGGTCATGATTTCGAATCCAATAAGTGCGTTTCTTGTAAAAGTTTAGGACAATCGGGAGTTTTACCTGCTCCGTTTAAACCCGAAAGGGGTGATTTGGCGACGAGATTTTTAACGATTCCAAAAAATATATAACCTCTTAATGTTCCACATATGGATATACACATATATATAAATTCTCAAATCCATACTTTACAATTCACATAAAATCCACAAATTCTATTTTTCAAGATTTACGTGATGATGGGATCGATATTCTGTGATTAATTTTAGTCACTCTTCTATCACTATCTAGTACATACTCATAAGAAGTGTTTAGGTTCAGCAGAAGTTGAAAATTTGAAAATGCATCTATGTTTGCTTTCTCTAATGAAGAGACAATGTGTTGCCATGCTTCCAAAAGGCAGTGAATAATAAGCAGCCATAGAGAATAAAACAAAATCAGATTATTAAAACAAGAAAAAGATTATCAATCTTACTATTGCTTCTGATTACCATTGATGCATTAGTGTAATTAATCAAAATGATGTCATCTTATATTAATTAACAATGAAATGCCGACCATTTTTTATTAATTAACCAAATCAATTCATGTTTTTTTTTTTTTTTTTTTTTTTTTTTTTTTTTTTTTGTATTCAAGATTTGACCTTGTTCCAATTTTATATAATTTTACTTGGCCTTATCTTTTCATTGACTTGATGAAGCCTGCTTGGTGATGTTATCTTTTAATTAGCATGCCATGGACTATTGCATTAAAAAAAAAAAAAAAACCTTTCATCTTGTTCATGAGTTGACCTTGTTACAGGTTTCCGGATTTGGACTCATTAAGTCAATTAAGCTTCAAGCATGATCATGATTCACCAAGATGATTCAGAATTGATGGTAACCCAAATGTTTCTTTTGTGAAAATTCGGAATGATTAGATTTTAGCTTAGTTCATATGATGAATCCTCTTTAGGGATGCTACTAGCGACTAGCGACTAGCGACTAGCAATTACGGGAATTTCTCATGGTATGTGTTAGGTCGTAGGTCGTATTTTGTGTGTAAAGACTCTTGTTATTAATAGGGTATGAGAAAAGTCTTGATGTACATAATATCGTCGAGAGAATGTTTTCATATTTCAAATCAATGATTAAGCGAATAGTAAGTTTATACTTGATTGTCGCTCTAAACACGACATTAATTATATGTTTTGTTTTGCTTGATGAGTGGTTATTGAGAAGTTGCATTTTCTGATTGCTCTTTTGGTTACTTCTTTAAGGCAACCAATTTCCTGGCCTTTCACACATCATATTCAACATAAAAAAAACACAAATGTAAATCACAAAATTAGATCTCATAAGATTATCACAGCAGCAACTCCTCTTAATATACATTCAAATACACAACATTCTTTACTACAGAATCTAAATAGCCATTCGGTTTCTTGGAAAGAATCAAGGAAAATTAGGAACAAAGTGTTTAAGATTTCCTTTGTTTTCCTTCTTTCTTTCCAAGAAACCTACCGTGTATGTTTCTTACTGCACAAGAAAACAGAACAACATTTTTTTCCCAGAAAGATTGTATGAGAAGCAACTTAATTAGTTGTGAAGTGGGTTCGGTCCACAAGGCACAACGCGATGAGATACATCATATTCTGACTTCACCTTCCTCCCTTCAAGTTCCACGAATCGCGAAACGGCTACAAATCTTCGTGTGGATTGCAGAAAAGACTCGGTTGCAGTAGTATCAATATTGAGATTTCGACCATAGGATAGATGTACCATTGATAATAGGGTTAACAAAATTAAAAATGGAAGCAAAGAATTATGAATCCTCATGTTTTCAAATGAAGCAAGGAGAAGAAAAGACTGAAGCAGAGAAAGTGGGATCAGTTTGGTAGGTATCATGTCCTTTTTTATAAGGGAATCAAGTACCATTTGGTAAAGAAGATAGAGCCAAATTTATAATCAAACTTAATTAGAATGACATGAATACCCATTAGTTTCATAAACTCCCATAATTGATAATTATGAAAGTCTCCGGACAGGATAAAAGAATATGATAAGCATTTGATGGAATATCAAATTTTTGTTTACTAGAAGCGGAGAAGGTAGAAAATCCCGATTCGAGATGATTTTTATTTTGAGTCTTGATTATACTTAAAAAAAATCTTGAATCATGAATCATGATCGGAATTTGGGATTTCGAACCGTTCGGTCTAGAATTTAGAACTATTTTTCATCCCAATTATAAAATGTACGAGATTCATGAAGACTTTTATCCCCAATTCATAATTCGGAGAAATCCCGGCTTGTCCGGATCAATTTTCATATCTAACCAGAAAGATGGTGTAAAGGGCATCAATTATGATGGATTTGTGTAAAGAAATGCAGTTTGCTGAAAAGGGGACAAGTAATTGATTGAAATAAGCTTATTGAATGTACATTTGATTAGAATTTTCAATGGCAGAAATGAACAGTCAGTCACAGAAAGCTAGCTAAATGTACAATTTAAAGACCTGTTCTTGTCTTTGTTTTGGCCCAATAGTAATAGGTGCAGTGACTTGCATTTTTCTCTGGCTAGGATTAGATTTCAGCAACATGAGGTAATCTTCAGGCTGTACAACTTTTGAAACACAAGCAATACGTAAACGTGGGTCTCTTTGTTAACGCTATCATACGACACATCAATTCTCTGTGAACGTGAGGGGTTTTGTGTATATCTCCACTTTATCATCAACCCCTGTTCCAAAATTTTTAAATGAAAGTGACACAAAATTATATATCTAGGGGATACCGAGGGAAAAAGGACACCCGTACCTTCAAGATTTTCCATAATATACAAAGAGGTATAGGTGGCCACGGTTCGGTTCAGTTCTACGGTTCCAGGTTGCTCGTAACCGAAATCGGTTCGGTTACGGTTCCAGCTTTTTGGAACCGCAGAACCGAACAGTTCGGTTCTCTATTTTTTAAGGAAAAAATTAAAAAATTTAGTTCGGTTCTGGTTCGGAACCGGAATCGAACCTTAAGGTTCGGTTCCAAATTTTGTGGAACTGTAACCGAACCGTTTGGGGGTTTGGTTCGGTTCCGGTTTTGGAACCGGATGGAACCGTAATCTTACGGTTCCTGTTCCGAACCGGAACCGTGGCCGGATCTACGGCTATAAAATTGTAGAAATTGACACGTATCTTACTCTAGTTTAGGTTGTCAAGGTCATTATTGTGCAGTACTGTCACAGCCCAAATACGAGATCAATGACTTCTAAGTATATAAATAAAACAAAATTGATTCAAAGATCAGTTGAATAGTAAAAAAAAATTACGGGAACTCGGTCAAATAGTCAAAATATCCCATAAAAATTTTAAAATAAAAGAAAATATAAAATCATGTAGAAAAATATTTAAAACATTCACACAGTTTAATGTGAACACCTGTCATAACTAAATATTCAAAATTCAAATAATGATCCAATTATGTAATGTATCACCAAAATAAATTCTTAGTCTGATAATTTAAATACAAGTCAAGTACCTTCGAGAAGGTACCAGTATTGATTTGCGAAAAAGTCCATTCAACACGATTCAAAGCCCTTGAGGAATCGAACACCCTCTTCACTCTCCAAAGCTCCAAAACCCAATCTGAAATATTAAATTGATGGGTGAGCAAACCACACGCTCAGTAGGGATTAAATAACTCACATTAATTTATTTTACCAAAACCCTACATGATTAATAAGATATCTATGTATATGTCTAATAAAATAATATCGATGATGCGAGTATATGAAACATCTATAATTTATGCGCACACACATAGATAAATATATAAACATGCATCATCAATACAATGCATCGGTTTACAAAAAATCATCATGTGACCACACATCAATGATAAATCTGAGTAATGCCACATGGGGCTGAATAACCAGACACCCAATAAGGGAGCTGTGAATAATCAATGTGCCACATGGGGCCATATAAATGGTCACCCAAACGGGAGCCGTGAACCAGATACCCAACGTGGCAGCTGGGAATTAGACACCACTAGGCAGCAGCGATGCTGTGAATATGCCTTATGGGGTCGTGTAACCAGACCCCCAAGAATGAGCTGTGAACCAAACACCCTATGTGGGACTGTGAATCGTAGTCATAGAATATATATATCAAATTTTTATTTAATTATCATTCCAGTCAATTAATCAATTTCTATCGCCATGCAATTATTTATCAAAACCAAAACATATTTATCAATTCATGATGGTTACGACGTGCCGCCCGACAAGCTATCCCATGTTTTCATAAAACATGGTTAATATTAAAACACATTCTTATCATTTTCATAGGCATAATATAATGATATATATATTTAATATAAAACCACAATTAATGTGTGAAACTGAATCTCTACCTCAACCCAACGTTTGAAACGTGAAACCAATATCACAAAAATGCTTATCGCGTCCAGTCTATTCTATTGGTTACACTAATACAAAACTCTCCTCGGGTCCACCCGACACGCTTACGAGACATGTGGGTCCCGTTGACCGATGACTGAGAAATGGCAACTCAAAGTAATATTTCAAAACTTAAGGTGTAAAACGCCTAAATTAACATCATGTATAATCCTAACAGAAATCCAGTATGATTCTCTTTATCACACAGACTTTCATTTACAACTCAATACCACAAATATTTATCTGGGCCTACAACAACCATACCTATCCAAATTTTATATCCAACTACTCATTTCACAATTAACACTCAAAAACTCAAATCTACAAACCAAGTCTTAATACAATTTAATAATCTGAAACCTATATTTTAAAAAATGAAAAAATAAAATAATACAAAAAGTTGGTGTTTGGGTTCACTATTACACGAAAGGATCGACACATCATGTCAGAGACCAAAAATTGTCCAAGGCACGGTGGCACGTGACCTTCACGTGCCGCCACATGCTTCAACGCATAGAGCCCATGCGCCGGTGGGTCATGACACCGCCGACACTTAGAGATGTACACCGACGTCCTGAGTCCAATGTGGTGGTCACAAGTCCAGACGAGCTTCGGTTTGCCGTGAATTGGCTAAAAACAGCCACGAGCTTCTTGGTTCATTTTCGCCAGAAATCAACCATCACCAGCGACGATACAACCACCAAAATGCTCCTCATGTCTTTCTCTATATTTTCCCTAGCTCCAATCGCCCAAAAAAGGGCCTCATTAGGCTAAATTTTCTCTCTCTCCATGCGTTTCTCTCTCTTCGAGGTAAAAATGGATTATTACTTTTAATCTTAAAAGGAAAAAGAAGGTGGGATTTTATAGTTTTCGGAAAATATCAAAGGCACCCCATGAAATTTTAGATCAATTTCAGTTTAAATAAAAAAATTATCAAATTCTCCTTTAAGACTCCTAAAATTTGAAATTTGGGTTTGATCATTTGACCCTCTTTTGACCAAGATTTAATGGGTAAAATGACAATATTACCCTTAAAAAATTAGGGTTATATTATTCTTTCCTTAAAAGAATTTCGTCTCGAAATTCAAAAATACAAAATGGATCAAAGTACAATATCATGCATGAAGGTTAAATAAATGAGAGTATTCTCCAAACACTTTAGTATTAAACCCGAAAGCATGATGTCATGTCTCTTAATAAGGATAAATCTCAAATCCAAACTTTACACTCTCACGGCTTTATTGGTGGCACCACCAATTTTTGACCCATTGGCCCAAAACACGTTATTGCTAGTACAATATCCCACAAGGCATTCACTAATAGAATTTCTTCTACATAGGAGATTGACTTTTTGATCTAAGACTTGATCCTACGTCTCGTCGTAAGTCACAATCTCATAGAAAGAATTTCGAATTCATGAAAATATATGAGTAAGTCAGAATGACACGTTCGCAACAATATTTGTGGTGATAGAACCCGTGTCATACACAACTAGACAAAGTCTCTAAAGAATCTCAAAAGTCTATAATACCACGAGACCAACTAGCCATTGACATTGAATCACGGAACACTCTAGAAGGAGAAAATATTCATGAATTCATGATCCTAATCAAGATCCTTGGAATTAAATTCCCATATGGCATATCTCCTTTGATAACTCTAGGTCGTTCACAAATAATCCTTATCACTCGAATACTCCCAATAGTCATCCTGAATCAAAACTGGCCCAAAAATAACACGATATTCTGTTTCGACCCAACATAAAAGAAAAATACTCTGAATTTTATAATAAAGCCTCGAGTGAACCACTCAAGGATCTGCACAACCATTTTAGATGGACCATATCCTTATTGTGTCCTAAGTAAACTAGACACAAAACACACAATAACATGGTCCCGCTCACACTCTATAATAATTTAAGACTGACATCTCTGCTAATCCTTAGTGCCCGAACTTCATCGGATGACAAAATCACACATCGAGATGCATACTCTATTATAAAATGTTTCATTTCTCAGTCACCAAGATTCCCTAATTAAAGTATATATAAAATTTTCAGATGTATTGAGAGTCTAGACCGATGCACTTCTGATGGAGAAACTCCCCAAGCTCAAATCCTTTTGATACAATTAAGTTGTACTTCCCACGTGAAGAAACACATCCGTACTTATTCCTCAATCATCCTAATGTCTGCCATCATACAACAGTATAAGATATAATCTAATGCCACAAGAAACAAAATTGATTATGAATGGTTCGTCAATATTATGAATTATAATGAATGGTATAATTGTCACATCGCCAATGGCATAAATTTACAAAAGTTTTTGATAAAATGTCAATAATAACCTGCCAATACAAGGGAACTCTACACCTCTGACATACGCTGAGGTATTTCCCCAAAGTGGTAAATCCCTAGCATATAGTTGATGGACCCTCAATGTCTAAAAGAAAATCCCAAGTGCATCTCGTGTTTCTTTCTAAACCCTCAAAGTCTAAAAGAAAATCCCCAAGTGCATCTCGTGTTTCCTTCTAAGTCTATGGATAGATCAAAATGTCATTAAGGAACACAACAATAAATTGATCCAAATAAGGTCTAAAGACCTTATACAAGATGTCTATGAAAACTGCTAGAGAAATGGTTAACCAGAACGGCATAACCAGAAACTAGAAGTGCACAAATTGAGTTTTGAATGCCTACTTCAGTATGCCATATTCTGAATGATCACCTTGGAGAAACAAGTTAAACCACCAAATGGTCCAACAAGTCATGACATATATACTTGCTCTAGATTATAGCTTGGTTCAATTGATAACAATCAACTCAAAATCACAATGGACCATCAAGCTTTAATCAAAACAACAATGAAGTTCCTAAACAATACACTATAGTGTAAGCCACAAGCCAAACAGTTCTTACAATTGCTCCCGCAATTCCCATAATTTAATTGTCACTTTACGGCATGGAGGTATAGTAAGTTGGAGAATATGCTTAGAACTGAAACAACATAGTACGAGTCCAGTAAACTTATCCAGTGGTAACTGACAAGCTTTCCATCGACCTCAAGTGTCTAGATCATTCCATTTTCTTCTCTTTCCAACATGCATCTTAAGCACGTAACCAGATAAATGAACACCCGAAATAACTTGATTCGTCAAGCTTCATGCCCATCACACTAAAAACACTTCCTCACAATGGTAATCGATCGTGACTTGATAGTAGGATAGCCAGTCCACACTTAATGTCACACGAAATAAATGTAATACCCCGGTCACTTGTGACATGTCTAGTATAGTAATTTGTCATGCAAAACATGTTGATATTCATATAATCATGTGTTAGTAGGTTAGATACTTTAGAAATCCCACCCGGAGATTTGAGATAGATTTTTAGTTCTGTCACTTTCGTTGTCAGCTGAACGATTTTGATAACTTTTAGTATTTTAGCTCTAATTTTTATTCCCGATGTCCAATTTTGATGATCTTTATATGGTCGGAAAGATAAGATCGAGATTCATGTTGATCATTTTTTCAAATTCGGAACAGAACCTAGTCAAAATTATAAGTTTTCTAGGATGAAACTGCTTATTTTGGGACTGCCCTTAGAATCTTGACATGTGACATTATTTTAACACAACAATTAGTCCATAATATAAATACTTAATATTATTCATCATCTTCTCATTTCTCATAAAAAACTTAAATATGAGCCCTCATTTAAGCCATTTTTATTCTTCAAGTTGTTTCCATTTTCTCATGCAAATTTGATGATTTCTAACTTACTTCCAAGCACGGTAAGTTTCTATTCCTCTTTCCCCCTCTTATTTTTTTAGATTTGAGCATGATTTTTTAGCCCTAAATTTATATATCTATGAACCCTAGAATTTAAAATTTATTCATTTACCTTTATTGAGTTGCTAGCATGCATAATCATGTATTTCATGGTAATATAAGCAATGAATAAACATGTTTTTTTTTGATTGGCCAATTTTCCCCAAATAAGGGGCTTGGCATAATTTTCTAAGATTAATAGGGGAGTTTTTTGTGTGTTCTGGATAATTATATATAATGGTCCATGTTAGGATGATATAACATGAGTTGTTTTTGGTTTTAAGTTGAAAACTTTAAGTTGCATTTTCTTATCCTTGGCCGAATTATACTAGTGTAGGGGGTTGAGTTTTTGTTGTTTTGATGATGAATTGTTGTGGGTCATGAATTTGGAGATGCTTTGATAAAAGTTTATATTGAGTATAGTTGAAATATTCGAAGTTTGTAAGAATTAGTAGTATGGTCGAATGTATGGTGTTTGGTGGCAATATTTGATTTCTTAGTTTTGGTTATGGAAATCATGTTTTTTTTTTTTTTGTGTTTGTTTGTTTTGATGGGAACTATGTTTGTTTACTTAGGGTGATGTGGAATGCATGAAACCTTTTATGGTAAAGCTTGGACGAATATTTAAGCTTGGTTAAGCTTGATGTTGAGTTTGTTTAAGTGTGTGTGTGGCATGTTGACAAGCATAAAATGTGTTAAGTGATTATGATAGTAAGCATGTAAAGTTGGAAATATTGAGTAAGACTAAATTGGGTATTTTTTTCGATAAATATGTTGGGCCTTTCAAGTAACTAAATAGGTTACGTCAAAATGTCTTCCTTAAGCACCCCATGAGCATGTCATGTCATGAGCATTTCACGTCACGTCACGAGCATGTCACGTCATATTCTTCCCACTCTCCATTCCCCACCCCCTCTCGGGGTGGCTTCGCCTTTTCAAAGGCCATCCCTCATATCCGATTCAAAGTAACTGCTTGGCCGGCTTGGGACAGGCTTGCTTGAGCGGATATGCGAAGAGAAAATATGATCACAATAGCAGCTACTTCTTAAAAAGAGGAGCGAAAAGACCCTTTGGCTCTCTTCCGAGCTAGCCCAGTTTCTGGTGGTTAGTTAGTCAGGTAGGAGAGCTAGCTTGTTTGGCCTCTCTTTCTTCTGGTAAGTCAGATCAGTAGGATTGTCAATTTATCCAAGTTAAGCAGCATGTCTGTGTAGCTTAGGATGTTAAGTAAACATCTTAAGTTATCACGTCAGTCGTGTCAGCATGTATATTGCATGTCCATACATTTACGAATCACATTCAGTATCGGAAGTTTGAGTACGCTAACCATACTTGAACACATGTTCAGTTAGAGACCTCGCATGAATCTTTTTTGTAGTATCCGGCCACGTAAACAACATGCGTCAATCTATGAGTGGATATTTTCTCTTTCTCTTTCCCTTTCCCTTTCTTGTGTTTCAATTACGTCTTATTGGTTTTCTATTCAGTTTATGTAATTTTTTTGTAATCTCTAATTATGCTTTTAGTATGCGTACACGGATTGTGTTGTTTGGTTATGTTTTTGCCTTCCCCATCTTCATATGATTTCATTTCATATCCATAGTTATACTTCCAGCTTCAGTATTTATTTCATGCTTTCAGATGACATATTCATGATGTATTTTCAGTTCATATGTTAGTAGTTCATGATTCAAGATTCTAATAATTCTCAGTTCATGCTATATGTTACATGTTAAGATTCATGTTTTAGATTATGGTAGTCATGTTCCTCATGTTCTTAGCTTATGTACAGTCCATCAGATCATGCATTCAATAGCTCAGTCAAACACTCAGGATTTCAGTTTACTCATGTTTTCCAAGTCATGTCAGTCATGTAAGGTATTTATTTTATATTACAGGCCTCTAGTTTAGATCTTCCAGTTAGTCATATTATGCTCGGGCCATTCATGTGCCACACATGTTGATTCTCATAACATATTTTTTTCATCTTTCATGAATATGTTTTATGTTTTCAGATTTCAAATTACAACTTATGATTTTAGAAAATAATTTGATTAGTATATACATATATTTTCACACCACCAGTTCAGTACCGTTCCCTCACGTTTAAAATCCCGAGTTTGCTTGCCTTGGGGCACTGATCACCCCCATAAGCTCATGTTTATATTCACGTTCCCCTGTTTACATGGTGATAGGTCCCGTTAGGTAGGCTTCACGCCCCAAGTTACCATACTGGTGTGGTTCTCAATGTTTTCAGGGCATGTGTGAGCGTACGCGAGGGAGACGATCGAATCTCGATACGTGTGGCGATGCGGGCGAGACGTCACAATCCTAGTACACGTGTATATTTTCAGATCACGTACATGATTTTGTGATTATAGTTCAAACATGTAATAAATTTCCAAAGATAGATCACAGTATGTTTTAAGTATCAATTACATATTTTCATAACGCATTACAATTTTCAGATCATATGATTGTTTTATAAGTTGCACTTTATGTTATCAGATCATGTCATGTCACGTCATTCAGTCATGTAGGTTAGATAGATTCAGGTCAGGTTAGCATGTCATTCAGACCATATTATGTTTTTATATATACAAGTTATATGTATTGCGATCATGTACATGTTTTACAGATTTTCAGTATATTTTTCATATTTACATGTACACTAATATTTTACCGCTCATGCATTCATGTCACGACAGGTTATAGCTTCAGTTATGCATGTTAGGTTTAGCTACCATGTTCGGATTACACAGTTCCAAGTTAGATCAAATAGTTTCAGAATAAGATCATGCATGGTGAATGTCATGTTTCAAGCATGCCATGTCAGTTTCAGGTTAGATTACGCAGGTTAAAATCATGCTAGCAAGTCATGTTCACATGAGTCAGTTTTCTGTTATAGTAGCTTAGAGCATTTTTTTTAGTTTTCAAGTCGTGTATTACTCTTCAGCATCCATGCCATGTTTTGGCTTCCAGTTTCTATTTATGATATCATTTATGCAGTTCATGCACAAATTACTATGCGAAAATTAAACAAACACTTTGATAAATGAATAATGCATCATTTTATTTTAAAACATATAAAACTGTTTACATAATTTGTAGCTCTAAGGCATACATCCCAACAATTTCCCATTTGCACTAGAGCAAATGAGACATGTCACGTAATCCTAGACCATCTAGGTGACCCCTTCAAACACTTTAGCTGACAAGTTCTTTGTAAATGGATCAGCCAGGTTCTCTGCGGATGCAATCTTTGTGACAATAACGTCTCATCTCTGCACTATCTCCCTAATGAGATGATATTTCCTCTCTATATGATTTCCCATATTGTGGCTTCTTGGTTCTTTTGAATTTGCCACTGCACCACTATTATCGCATTAAAGTGTGAGTGGTCTATTCATATCTGGAACAACTTCCAGATCTCTCAAGAATTTACGGAGCCAGACTGCTTCCTTAGCTACTTCACAAACTGCTACATATTCAGCCTCCATGGTAGAGTCAGCAATGCAATATTATTTTATACTGCGCCATACTATAGCCTCACCACATAAGGTAAACACTGATCCATATGTTGATTTCCTAGAATCAACATCTGTCTGAAAATCAGAGTCTGTATATCCCTTTAGGATTATATCCTCATCGAAATATACAAGCATATAATCTATCGTTCTATTAAGATACTTGAGAATGTGTTTCACAGCCACCCAGTGATCCAATCATGGGTCCGACTGAAACCTACTGACTACTCCAACTGCAAAACATATGTCCAGTCTCGTGCTAACATAACATACATGAGACTACCAACTACTGAGGCATATATGATATGTCTCATTTCCTCAACATCTTGAGGTGTCTTAGGAGACTGTTCATTTGACAAATGAATTCCATGCTGATAAGGAAGATTGCCTTTCTTGGAATTCTGCATCCCAAATTGCACAAGGATCTTGTCGATATAGGATGCCTGAGACATAGCTAACAGTCTTTTTTGCGATCCCAAAGTATCTGAATCCCAAGAACATAACTGCCATCTCCCAAATCTTTCATTTGGAATTGGTTAGCTAGCCAAGTTTTCACGTCCAATAATATCTTTACATCATTCCCAATGAGTAAAATATCATCGACATATAAAATAAGAAAAACCACATTCCCGTCAATGATGCGCTTGTATACACAAGGCTCATCAACATTTTACTCAAAATCATAAAACTTGATCGTGGTATCAAATATTATATTCCAAGATCAAGATGCCTGCTTAAGTCCATAAAAAGGACCTTTGCAGCTTGCAAACCTTTTGCTCTTGCCCTTGGGCTATGAACCCCTCTGGTTGTACCATATAGATACTCTCATCAAGATTGTCATTCAAGAATGGAGTCTTGACATCCATTTGCCGAATTTCATAGTCATAATATGCGAAAATTGATAGAAGAGTGTGGATAGATTTAAGCAAGGCTACTGGCGAGAAAGTTTCTTCATAGTCAACTCCTTATTTATGGGTATAACCCTTGGCCACTAGCCTAGCCTTGACGGTCTGTACCTTCCCATCTGCTCCCCTATTCTTCTTGTAGATCCACTTGTAACCTATGGGTTTCACCCCATCAGGTTGGTCTACAAGTTCCCAGACTGAGTTGGAGTACATAGACTCCATCTCTAGGTTCATGGCTCTGAGCCATTCCTCTTTATCAGAATCATCTGTTGCACTACGATAGGTCAATGGATCATCCACACCATCGCTAGATGCGACAACTTATGCCTCTCCAACTCCAAGATAGTGATCAGGTTGTTGTACAACCCTCCCACTACGTCTAGGTGGCATATCATTCTGATGAGCTTACATCAGACGCTCAGATGTCGAAGGTGATATGTATTTGTCAACTCTTGTTGACGATAGTGTGCTGGTCGGACCGACAAGTAACTCCTCGAGTAACACTTTACTTCGAGGCTTGAACTCCCTCATATAGTCCTCCTCTAGAAACGTAGCATTTATCGATACAAACACTTTGTTATCTCCAGGACTATAGAACGTGGCTCCAACTTTGTAGTCTTATTCTTCAGCACATGTTCTGGACACCCCCATATGCAAAAATGTCGCAAACTAGTTTTACGACCAATCCAAAACTCTAAAGGAGTCTTAGGAACAGACTTAGATGGAACTACATTAAGGATATGCATTGCAGTTTGTAGTGCATATCCCCAGAACGAACTAGGTAGTGAGTTATAACTAAACATAGATCTCATCATGTCTAGTAAGGTCCGATTTCTCCTCTCTATAACACTATTTTACTGTGGTGTTCCAGGTGCTGTGAGCTGAGATACTATCCCATGCTCAACTAAGAATTCCTCGAAATCTCGGTCAAGGTATTCTCCTTCACGATCTAATCATAGAGTTTTGATTGTTTTACCTAACTAGTTCTCAACCTCAGCCCGATACTCTTTGAACTTTTCAAAAGTATCTGACTTGTGCTGCATTAGGTAAACATACCCATATCTGGAATAATCGTCAATAAATGTGACGAAGTATTCATAACTACCTCGAGCTCTTACATTCATCAGTCCGCAAACGTCCGAATATATTAGCTCAAATGGTTGATGGTGTTGGACAATTATGACCCATAACATCACTATTTGTAAAATACATGGTGTTTTTGTACAAATTAACTATGTGACAAAGGAAATTGCTCTTTTATCCTTTTGTAATTGGATTACTTGGATATATACATGATAAAAGTCCATATGATTAGTATCAGATTAATAAGATATGAGACAATATTAATCCACGAAAGGTTTAATCATTAAATATCCTTAGTCGTAGTATTATCAAGACTGGACATCGATAATACGGAATAGGCTAATATTACACTTGTGCGCGTTATGGAAGCTTAATGACATAGTTCTCATATATTTAAGTATTGGATATTTATGCAAGTGGGAAGAGTAAGGACATATCCCAAGACGTCTGCCTATATTACGGAAAATGGGGTCACTGGAAGCGTGACTGCCGTGAGTACAAGGTGAAGTTGAAGGAAGTGAAGACGGGCAAGGCTCCGACTTCAGGTATGTTTGTTATAAACATGTCCACTACTGGTTTTAAAAAATTGGATTTTTGATTCTAGATGTGGTACTCACATATGTACTGGTGTGCATGATCTTCTGACTAGCAGGATACTGACTTCAGATGAGATCGACCTACGAGTCAGAAACGGGACTAGAGTCGCTGTTTTGGCCGTTGGGACCTATGTTTTGTATCTGCCATTGGGGCATGTAATTACATTAGGTGACTGTTATTTTGTACCTAGTTTGACTATGAACATCATCTCTGTATTTTGTTTAACCCGTTGCGGGTGTACCTTTATATTCTGGAACACTAGGTGTTTAGTATATAAAGATAAAATTTTGATATGTACAGCATATGTCATGATGGTTTTATATTTTGAATATAAATGAATCTCAAACATAGAACATGACAAACAAAAGGCTCAATCTAAGTAACATGGATGAAACTTAAATGTGACATTGTCGTATGGGACACATTAACAAAACTTGTATATCCACTCTTTGGAAGAATAGATACTTGGACAGATTTGATTCCAATTCAAATGAAGTCTGCGAATCTTGTTTATTAGGCAAAATGCCTAAAATTCCTTTTAGCGGTAAGGGTGTACGTGCCACCGAGTTGTTAGCCCTCGATCATAGTGACGTATACAGGCACATGTCTAGCTAGGCTAGAGGTGGTTATGAATACTTCGTAACCTCTACGGATGTTGTATCGCGTTATGATTATGTGTGTCTTATGAGACACAAGTCGGAAACTTTTGAGAAATTCAAAGAGTTTCGACACGAAGTAGAAAAAGAGACCGGTAAAAGTATTAAAACATCACGGTTGGACCGTGGTGGAAAATACTTGAACAATGAGTTTCTCAATTACTTAAAAGAGTATGGTATTCATTCACAGTGGACTCCTCCCAAAAACCTCAATTGAGTGGTGTGTTAGAATGGAGAAACCGAACTTTGTTGATGTTCAATAATGAGTCACACTGAGTTATCAATTTCCTTCAGGGGATACGCATTGAACAGAGCAATACTTATTTTGAATAAGGTTCCGTCAAAGTCTGTTGGACAGACTCCATATGAAATATGAACAGGAAAGAAACCGGGTTTCTCATTCCTGAAGATTTGGGTATGCTGGGTATATATTAAATGTTTGGATGGTGCCAAACTAGAACCCAAATCGGATAAGTTCCTATTTATAATTGGTTATCCTAGGGAAACCAAAGGATATTATTTCCACAACCCATAAGAGAACAAAATATTTGTTGCTCTCCATGCGGTTTTCCTTAGAGAAATTCCTAAATGCAGTGGTAAGTGGGAGGAAAGTAAAACTCGATGAAAATTGGAGTGATACTATTCCTAGCACCGATCCCCTCACGGAACACGAACAGTTCATCAGGGAAGAGACTGTTGTTGGACAATTATGACCCATATCGTCACTATTTGTACAGATCATGGTGTTGTTGTACAAATTAACTATGTGACAAAGGAAATTGCTCTTTTATCATTTGTGATTAGATCACCATAGATGTATAAATGATAGAAGGTCCATATAATTAGTTCCTGGATTGAGATGATATGAGACAGTATCAATCCACGAAGGTTTAATCATTAAATATCCTTAGTCGTAGTATTATCGAGATTGGACATCGATAATGCGGAATAGACTAGTATTACACTTGTGCGCGTTGTGAGGGCATAACGACATAGTTCTCATATAATTGGGTATTAGATACTCATGCAAGTGTAATAGGAGGTTGTGTTTTACCGATGGTACGGAAAACAGCTTCGCTCTGGAAAGACCCCTCGGAATTCCATTGGTAGTATGACTATGTGTCTATGGAAGTCTGATATCAGGGTAGATGTATTTGGTCTTAACCTGAGACTTGCACCGCTAATACTTGCGACAATCAATATGCTTTGGTTTTGGTCGTCCAGGGCTTTAACCGGTTCTGAGTACGCATCTGCTGGGTATATTGAGAATTATAGTGTATTGGGTGTGATGTCAAGACGGAAGTACCACTCCAGTCATAGTGGAGATGATGTCACGTAGGATACAGTACTAGTGCTCTTAAGTACTGCAGTCATCGGGATATTATGACTAGGTCATTTATATCCGATAATAGAGACTAGTTACCAGACACCAACATGTGCTTCGTACGGGGCAGACACAGTTCCAGCCCCAGGCCTAGCACGTGACATTCGATACTGGATCGCAATACTACGTATACTACGCCTGACATAGATTATATATTCCAATAAGAATATTTCTGGAGAATTGGGTAGGCACGGTGCTTTGCTAGAAGCCAACCATGTCTTGTAAATCGATAAGCACGTGGTACGAGGTACGCACGTATTCAGATAATCTGATGACCGTATTTACTGCCAACATATCCAAGGATCTCTTGGGTCGCTTCCCAAAGATTCACCGATGACAGTTGATTTAATTAGAATTAATCTGGGATTTATTAAGAGAGAGAATTAATTTGAGATTAATTAAGATGGAGAAAATTAATCTGGGATTAATTGAAGTATTATTTAATCTGGGATTAAATGTGTTCGGAAGAGAGAGAACGCGATTAATTTGGAATTAATTGGTAAAATAAATTTAATAGTTAAATTTGTTTTTTCTATTTAATTTATTCATATGGGCTAAAATTAATATATCAGATATATTAATATGAATTGGATTTCATTACGAAATTAAAGTCTGACTTTAATACGAGCGAACGAATTAATTTAGAATTAATTCGTAAACGACGTTCGTAATATATTTGCGAGGCATCGTTATTTAATTAAATTAGATTTAATTATTTAACGACGAAAGTTCGTTTAATCGGATTAAACGGATCCGAGCCACGACAAATATTCGTAGAGACATTTTGAATTTTGAATTCAAAATGGTGGGGCTCACTTCACACATGTCACACATGTGAAGTGGTGGTTGGAAAGTGGTTGGCATTTATGCCAAAACCACTTACTTTCCAACTACTTGGTTTAGGTGAAACCAAGACTCCAACTACATGGTTTTGGTGAAAAGGGTAAATACCCTTTAACAAAACCCTAGCCCTCTCTCTCTCATCACTTGTGTAATACAACACTTGAAACAAATGAAACCCTAAAATCATCTCAAAGGGGCGTGAGCTTCATCCATTTTTCTCTTTGATTTTGTTGCAAAATCAACAAAGCTAGCACTTCATGGAATCAGCTAAGGTGATAGGGAAACTAACTCAAGGGTTGGAATCATCACTCAAAGCTTGGATCTTGGAGATCTTCATTCACAACTCAAAGCTTGGAATCAACAAATGAAGGATCTTGGAAACCAACTCAAAGCTTGGAATCAACAAATGAAGGATCTTGGAAACCAACTCAAAGCTTGGAATCAACAAAGGAAGGATCTTGGAGATCTTCTTCTCAAAATTTTAAAAGCTCAAATCCATTCAATGTAAGTAATTCCACAACTTATAATGAATTTATGAACACCTTTTCTTGCTTATTAGATCCTTGGCATGTTCTAGGAACACTAACAATGGTATCAAGAGCCAATTTTAAGCATGAAAATTTTAGGGTTCATGAGACTAAAATTGGGGCTTTTGCGTTTTGAATATGATTTCTTCAAATTGATGCTTTGAGCATGCTTAGAATATGATAACTTAGAGTTATGCATGATTACATTTGAAATAAATTGATTGGATCAAAAATTAAAAAAAAATGCTCACTTGGCCGAATATAGCAGTGCAGTGGACTGCATGTTTATTTTTTTTTTTGTAACATGAAATGATGTGTTTAAATGCATGTTTAAATGTTGATTGTTGGTTTGATTGGAGTAGAATCAAAGTCAATAAAGTTCATGTTAAAATCAAAGAGCATGTTGAGCATGAAATGATGAATTTTGGATTCAATTTGTGTTGAGCATGAAATGATGTGTTTTGGCTTCAATTTGTGTTGTGCATGAATTGATGGATTAAGCATGATTAATTAAGTTAATTTATATTTTGGAAATATTGAGTTTAATTAATTAATCATGGCTAATACACTTTAATTAAAATAATTGTGATATTTGGAATATTATAATTATGTTAATAAGCCTTTAATTATTAATTGGTCTAAAAGTGTGTATTTGGGCTTAATGGGCTTGGTTTGACTAAGTTTGGTTTTGGACTTTTGGATTGGATCCATTTGGGCCCAAAACCAATTCCATAAAGTCCAAATACATCACTTGGCCCTTTTAAAGAATTTAATTGGGCCTAAATTAATTTGTAGGCAATAGGGTGATTCCTATTGGGCCTTGACATTTTGGGTTTGACCCATTATGGCCAAAGCCCATGCCTTAAGAATTAATTAAAAGCCCATTGGACTTTAATTAAAATGACATTGGATGTTATTGGGCCTTTGAGACCCATTAAGATTGGATTTGGAATCCAAGTCTTTAAGGCAAATAAATAAGTGTAAATATTTAATTTGGAATTAAATTGGAATTAGTATTGAATACAAATAAATTGGATTTAAAGTTGTAGTTCAATATAATTCAAGAATACTTACTTTGAGTATTTATTCTTAAACGAGTTTGACTCGCGCAAATCAAATCGTTGTTTGAACATTGGATGATCATTAATTCAAAGATTAATTAATTGGATTAGATTGATTGAGTAACATGATTTGTATGAATACATGAATGTGTTGTATGAATAATGTATATCAGATGGATATTAGAAGGGCGAGGGCAATTTTGGAAATTGTAATAAATTTAGAATTTATTTAAATTGGACCTTCGTGTCCAGCCTTTTATCTCATTATTCTTTGTATTTCTCTTCTCACCTATTCCCCTCAATGTAAATGAGGTTTCTTTATTGTATTATGTAATTGGGTAGAAGTTAGAATAGTTCTAGCCGGGGAAAGGAAATGGAGTGATTTGTTCTAGGAACAATTTGTGACATATCCATTCGTATATCATTATTAATTTATTTATTTATACGCGCTTTATTATGTGTTTAGAATGCATGTTTAAGGGTGTATGATGATGAGACCTTAACAAAGATAATAAATTGGTTGCCAATTTGCACGCGAAAAACCCTCAAAACATATTAAGTGTTTTTCCTTCCGTTGAGTGATTCTTACTCAAGATCCAAAGTTGGCATTGGTTTGTTGGCCAAAGTCAAGACCTTTGTCAATTGCGGATGTGTTTGAATCATGAGAGTTTTGTTCCATATCGGTGTCTTGTCCAAGTCGTGATTTGTTGGCCAAAGTCAAGATCACTTCTTGTCCATCGACATTGATTACGAAGCTTTCCATGTCAATGGGTTCCGCTTAACTGGGATCATTAAGTTTGTTGTGCCAAAGCCAAGGCTTAGTTGATTCAGAGGAAAAAGGTTAGGTAATATATTTGATATATTGGCATATATAAGATATATGTTTCGGACTTGGATGTCCACCTACTGGATCTAGGAATTAGATGAGATCCAATTGATCTTAGATATCTACCTAGTTAAGTATCATACAATTTGTTGGCCAAAGTCAAGATTGTGTGTTATTTAACGGGATCCTAGCCCACTAGGAAACATGGTTTCCTGAGTACTCGACAGAGGGTTAGAGGCTCGTTGAAAAATAGTGGGAGGCAAGTATTAGATTTGCAATATTCGTTTAGTTACTTGCCATACGCGCTCATCAAATATCATTCGTCAAATAAATTATATATTAGTTGAACTAATATTTATTGTTATTTTAATTAAACAGTTGGACTGTATTCAAACCCCTTCATTTATAGTTGATTATATAATTGGATTATAGTAATCAATATATTTGAATTTTACCCCTAAATTATAGTTGATTATATAATTGGATCATAGTAATCAATATATTTGGATTTTACCGATCATTTATAATGATTATATAATTGGATTATAGTAATCAATATATATTTGATTTTAACCAATAAAATTGTAATAAGTTATATAGTTAGACTATAGTAATTATTACGTTAGATTGTACCTGAAATCGTTGATTAAATAGTTGGACTATTAGAATCAAGATTAAATTGAAAGATTGGTGTTTAAAACATTATCCTAAGGAAAATGTGTTTAAACAACTTTAATTTTCAAATTGGGAATAAAATTTCAGGATGGTTCTAGAAACTAATAAGTTACTTTATTTGATAAAATAACATATTAGGCCTAAGCCCGGAGTTAAGCAAATAGTAGAGCATGATCTTTGGAAGATTCATGTAATGATAACTTTAGTGCTTAATCCATTAAGCTTGACAATAGATTCCTTAATTTCTGAATCAGAACTAAGGATTAGATCCTTAAAGTATGCTAATGAAATTAAAGGATCTTCATAGATCTATTCTTAGATCTTAAAAGTACTAAAATTGCAATAGTAAACTCTTGGAGAGTTAATGGCCATTCTCAAGGAGACAAAGCCAAAGTTTTCAATAAGGCAAGTAGCGCAAGACGCATCTTACTTCAATATTCTAGAAGGCCAAGGCTTGGCCAAAGGCTTATAGAATGTAGAAAAAATGCAAAGGCAAAATCATTATAGTCTTCTAGGAAGACAAATAACATATCCCAAAATGTCTGTCTAAATTGTGGCAAACGGAGTCATTGAAGCGTGACTGCCGTATGGACAAAGCAGACATAAAGGAATTGAAGACGAGCAAGGCTCTAACTTCAATATGTTTGTCGCAAAGTTTACACTACTAGTATTAAATGGATTTTAAATACTAAGTGTGATAATAAATATGCATTGATGTGCAAATCTGCTCTATCCAGTGTTGATGGTGTTTTTTGAGCATTACGATTTCACAGTATTTTAGCCAGCACGACAAGGGCATAGGGGTAATTTCCGTTCTCTGGTTGACATTATGGTCAGACCGACCACGTTATGGTCAGACCGACCACATTATGAAAAGACCGACCACATTATGGAAGGACCGACCACTTTGGTACAGATGACTAAGCATTACAGAGGGCGGCAAAGACACTCTCAGCATAGAAGGATCGCCATGACCGACCTCATGCATGGACCAGGTAGCAAGGCGTGTTCAGGAAGAAAGAGCATCCTATCTTTTCGGATAATGAGACAAAATTATCCTACTATCACGGGAAAACTGGTGGAATGGAATAGTATTTTGATAGGAAAAAAGGAGTAAAGGTGACTTGAAATTAGGAAACCTTGTAAGAAAAGGAGATTGGCTCAACTAGGAAGCCTTGTAGGAAAAGGAGTCTAAATTCTGTTATTATAAATAGGAGGGCAGGGCATGTGTAAAAGGACATCAAAAATCATCACAAGAGTGAAAGATTCGAATTGTAAAGTTCCAATCTGTAAGAGCGAAAGAGAGGCCTGAAAAGTGTATTTGAGTAATAAAAGAGCACCACCCTGTTCTTGCCCGTGGACGTAGGTCGGATCCCAAAAATCCACCGAACCACGTTAAAATCACCTTGTCTGATTGGTATATTTTCTTATTTTCCGCTAAATTTGCTTTTAGTTTCCCATAACTAAACAAATTCACAGTTGGAGGAGGATTCCCTCGGAGGTGATATTCCTATATTACCCTGAGACCAAAATCCGCCGTCAACAGTTGGCGCCGTCTGTGGGGAACTTCAAAAAGCAGTTCACGTGATAAGACGAATGGCGGAAGACGGAGATCACCAACCAGGAGGTCCGGCAATAGACTGGATGAGAAGAATGGAAGATAACATGAGAACTGTGATGGAACGACTAGAAAGAATGGGAGGAGCGGACAACGAGAAACCAGAAACCAGGGCCGACCAGAAGAGAAAGAAAAGGGAAAAGAATAGCAGATGATGTAAGCGAGGACGAGGAACCTAGAAAAAGAGGCCCTTATGGGGTAAGATCAGAAGTGGTAGGAAGAGAACCGCGATCAGAAGGCACATGGGAAGAAGAGGAGGAACAAACACCCGATCCCTCCTCCGACAGTTTTTACAACTCCAAAAGAGAAGATAGAAAGTACGACGAAGACATACAGGAGACCTCCGAGCTCATGGAACGCCACACCCGGAACAACAGACGAACAGAAAGACACCAAAGGCGACACGGGGGGACAGCCCATGGAATAAAATCTTGGTTAAGAAAAGAGATGACCAGATGGGGAGAAGGCCTCAAGGTCGGCGCGGGAAACACCGGAGGCGAGGAAGAAAGATCTCCCCTTGCAGAGAGAAGAGATAAAAACAGCACAGTTCCCAAAACGGTTTAACATGCCGACCATAGCACCATACAAAGGCCATTCCGACCCAAAGTCCCACATTGAGAATTTTGTCCTCCTGATGGAAGTACAGGGGGTAACGGGCGACACCGTATGCAAAGTATTTCCCTTAACTTTGGGTGGACCTGCCATCCTATGGTATAGAAGTCTGGCCCCGGGGAGCATCCAGAGCTTCTCCCAGCTAAAGAAATCGTTCATCCGACACTTCAAAGGAGCCTGCACCCCTAAAAAGACAATAGGAGAATTAAGGCTCATAAAACAGGGAGACGACGAAACACTAAGAAGCTTCATTGAAAGGTACCACAACGCCGTACTCGAGGTCGGAGGATACGAATCCCAAGAGGCCCTGGAAAGTCTGAAAGGAGCCCTAAGGGTCGGGAAACTCTGGACCCACCTGAGAATCCATGAAACACCGGACTACGCTACCGCACTGGAGATAGCCAGGAAGTACGTCCTGCTAGAAAGCGAAGAAGAAAAAGTATCCCGGAGGGGGACTACCACCCGAGAAAGGTTGATAAGGAGGGAAGACCACCGGCGTCCGGAGAGAGAATTCCGAAAGTTCAACCCAAGACCCAAGGAATTCAAGCCGATGGCACAGAAGGACCAAGGAAAAAGACCCACAACTCAGGTAAACCACGTGGTTCGAGAGGAGACATATATCCCTTTGAGCAAGCCACCAGGAGAAATCATCATGGAAATACGGGAGAAAGGTCTCTTAATAGAACCAGACCTCAGGAGGTTTCCCCCAGACAGAAAAAACAAAAGGTCCTACTGCCTACATCACAACCTAAAAGGGCACACAACCGATGAGTGCAAGGATCTACGGGAACAGATGGAGGACCTAGCCCGGAACGGGTATCTGAACAATTACATCGACCACGAAACCATGGCCGCCAGACAAAGGGCAAGGAATCGAGGGATAAACGTCATCGCAGGAGGGGCAACGCTGGCCGGAGACTCCAATCGGTCAAGAAGAAAGAATTACAGCCGAGCACGGGGGACGGAGGTGCTAAAAACAGAAAAAATCCCAAACTCCCAAGGGAATCGGTCAACACCCATTATGTTCACCGATGAGGACGCTCAGGGGGTAAGTTTCCCCCACGATGACGCACTGATAATAAAAGCAACAATCGGCGGCACAGAAGTAGACCGAATCCTGGTGGATCCTGGGAGCGCGGTAGACATAATTTCCAAAGAGACATTAGAGGACCTGGGAGTAGAATGCACAGCCCTCACCAAAGACAGCACCCCCCTGTACGGATTCGGGGGTTCAACGGTCATCCCCCTGGGAAAGATCCAGTTAGCAGTAACGATCGGGACTGCCCCCAAAACACGAACAGTCATGATAAACTTCACCGCGGTAGACTGCATGGGCAGTTACCAAGTCATTGTCGGCCGACCCTTCATGATGAAAACCAAGGCCGCAATGTCGTGTCATTACTTGAAATTGAAGTTCCCCACACGGGAAGGGATCGGAATCGTGTGCGGGAGCCAGAAAAAAGCCCGCAGCTGCTTCGCCACTTTCTCACGAGAAACCCTCTGCGTGGAAAGAGGCATCAAGAAGAGACAGAGAGACGAGGATGATGAAAATACCAGGAAAAACCCTGCTCCTCGGCCCGACAAAGCTGCACGGCTCGGATCAGCCGAAGAGTTGGAAGAAGTCAAATTATTCGGGCCAGAGAAGAACATAAAAATAGGAGGAAGTCTAGACAAAGCCCTAAGAAAAGACTTGTTGGAATGCCTGCAAAAGTACCCCGACGTTTTTGCATGGGGACACGATGACATGCCCGGAATCGACCCAAAATTCATAAGCCATCGCTTAGCGGTGAACCCATTACATAAGCCAGTAAAACAGAAGAGGAGAATATTCAACCAGGAGCGATGCGGAGCAATATCAACCGAGGTGGAAAAGTTGCTGAAAGCCGGCTTTATCCGAGAAGTAAAATACCCAGAATGGGTGTCCAATGTGGTACTGGTGAAAAAGTCTAACGGGAAAGTGGAGAATGTGCGTAGATTTCACCGACCTCAACAAAGCATGTCCAAAAGACAGCTTTCCCCTCCCAAATATAGACCAACTGGTAGATACCACCGCTTGCCAAGGGCTGCTAAGCTTCATGGACGCCTTCTCAGGATACAATCAAGTCAAGATGTACCCTGCAGATGAGGAGAAGACCACCTTTATTACTGACCAAGGGCTATACTGCTATAAAGTAATGCCTTTTGGATTAAAAAACGCAGGGGCAACCTTCCAAAGACTGGTGAACAAAGTTTTCAAACCGCTCATCGGCACGACCATGCTGGTATATGTCGACGACATGATAACAATGTCAGAGGAGCCAAGAGACCATATAGCCGACCTGAAGAAAACTTTCGAACTCCTGAGGAAGCACAATTTAAAGCTCAATCCAGAGAAGTGCACATTCGGGGTAGCCTCGGGAAAATTCCTAGGCTACATGGTAAGTTCACGAGGCATTGAAGCAAACCCGCAAAAGATACAGGCCGTGCTAGACCTGAAGTCTCCCCGGACAGTTAAGGAAGTGCAAAGCCTTACGGGAAGAATCGCCGCACTCAACCGGTTCATCTCACGAGCAACCGACAAGTGTCATCATTTCTTCAAAGTCATCAAAAAACTCAAAAAGGGGTCGACTGGACACCCGAGTGCGAAGAAGCCTTCCAGCACCTAAAACAATACCTGGCGCAGCCCCCTCTCCTAGCCAAACCCCTCCCAGGGGAGACACTATATCTATACCTGGCCGTCTCGAAGCACGCAGTGAGCTCGGCACTAGTACAAGAGACCGACCACGTCCAGAAACCAGTTTACTACGTCAGTAAAGCCCTGCTGGACGCAGAAACTCGATACCCCGTGCACGAACTCGTCGCCCTATCACTGGTCACCACGGCTCGGAAATTACGACCCTACTTTCAAACCCATCCGATCAAAGTATACACGGATTTTCCCTGAGACAAATCTTGCAGAAACCAGAGGCCTCAGGGAGGCTGATGAAGTGGTCAGTGGAAATAAGCGAGCATGACATCTCCTACCTCCCAAGAACAGCAATAAAAGGGCAGGCCTTAGCAGACTTCATAGCAGAGCTCACAGAACCACAGGTCTTAGCCGTAGAAGAAGACAAATGGGAAATGTCTGTAGACGGGTCCGCAAGCTCGCACGGCTACGGAGCGGGGATAGCACTAAAAAGTGAAAAGGGAGAAGAAATACTGCTCGCCCTCAAATTCGCCTTCAAAACCACGAACAATGAAGCAGAGTACGAAGCGATACTGGCCGGACTAAGACTATGCACAGTAGTAGGAGTCCGCAATGTAGTGATCAGAAGTGATTCTCAGCTAGCAATACAACAGCTGAAAGGAGACTTTCAAGCCAGAGAACCGGCCATGGTAGCTTACTTAGCCGAAGTAAAGAAGTGGGTGGAGAAGGTAGGAAATGTACTCTTCAAACAAGTCGGACGAGAAGACAACTGCGAAGCAGATTCCCTGGCCAGACTTGCCTCTTCAATGAAGGCAGAAAACCCCAGATTAATCCCCCTTATATACCTCCAAGAAAGGAGCATAGGGGCGACCGAGGTGGATGTACTAGAAGAAGAAGGCAAAGATTCATGGATGCAACCGATCAGGAGGTACCTGGAAACAGGAGAAACCCCTAAAGATAAAAAGGAGGCCAGGAAGCTGAAGTTCAAGAGTACCAAGTTTTCCCTAATTGGAGGAGTACTCTACCGGAGAGGATACACCGTACCCCTCCTAAGATGCTTAGCACCAGAAGAAGCGGACTACGTGCTCAGGGAGATTCACGAGGGCATCTGCGGAAGCCACGCCGGGGGAAGATCGATCGCCTTCAAAGCCTTAAGACAAGGATTTTACTGGCCAACCATGCACAAGGATGGCGTGAAGATAGCACGGAAATGCGAGGGATGCCAAAAGAATGCCAACCTCCACCACCAGCCAGCAGAAAAGCTGACCACCATATCCAGCCCCTGGCCCTTCGCCCAGTGGGGGCTAGACATTATAGGGCCGATGCCGAAAGGACGAGGTCAGGCGAAATATGCGATCGTGGCCATAGACTACTTTACCAAATGGGTGGAAGCAGAACCATTGTCCATCATCTCGGAAAAGAAAGCCACAGAGTTCCTTAAGAGAAATATAATTTGCCGGTTCGGAATCCCCCAGGCAATCATCACCGACAACGGGAAACAATTTGACAGCAGGGGATTAGAAAACTCTGCGAAGACCTCCAGATAACCTTAAAATTCGCCTCGCCAGCCCATCCCAAGTCGAACGGGCAGGTTGAAGCCACCAACAAAACCATCAAGTCAAACTTGAAAGCAAGGCTCGGATCGAGCAAAAGCCTATGGGTCGAGGAACTACCAGAGGTGCTGTGGGCACACCGAACGACCTTCAAGGACTCAACAGGAGAGACACCCTTCTCCCTGTCATACGGATGTGAGGCCGTCATCCCAGCAGAGATCGGAATATCAACCCACCGGGTCCGCCACTTTGAAAGCGAACAGAACGAAGAACTCATCAAAAATCACCTCGACCTGGTCGAAGAAAGAAGGGAACAGTCAGCAGTAAGAGCAGCCATCTACCAACAAAGGATGGCCCGATTCTATAACAGAGAGAGTTCGGACCCGCTCCTTCCTACCAGGTGATCTAGTGCTAAGAAGAGTGACCATGAACACCCGACGACCCGAAGAGGGCTCGTTAGGCGCCAAATGGGAAGGACCTTACAAGATCGCTGAGATAGTAAGACCTGGGGCCTACATCCTGGAGCAACTGAACGGCAAGAGATTGAAAAAGCCATGGAACACCGAGATGTTAAGAAAGTACTTCCCATAAAAATCAACTTTGCTCTTTTTTCCTTTTTTTCTGTGCAGAAGCTAAAACGCCAGAAGTGCTCTTGTGTAAAAGGGGCGGTCCGCCCCCAAACATGAATAAAATTCTTTTTTCGGACGAATTTCGCCCGCTGAGGCCGCTTATTTACACAGCTCGGGGTCGGGCAATGTCCCACCGAGTCTGTCTTTGGACTGGGGACGTAACATTCCCCCAGTGCCAAGTGATTTACACAGCTCGGGGTCGGGCGATGTCCCACCGAGTCTGTCTTTGGACTGGGGACGTAACATTCCCCAGGGCCAAGTGATTGAAACAGCTCGGGGTCGGGCGATGTCCCACCGAGTCTGTCTTTGGACTGGGGACGTAACATTCCCCCAGGGCCAAGTGATTGAAACAGCTCGGGGTCGGGCGATGTCCCACCGAGTCTGTCTTTGGACTGGGGACGTAACATTCCCCCAGGGCCAAGTGATTGATTGAAACAGCTCGGGGTCGGGCGATGTCCCACCGAGTCTGTCTTTGGACTGGGGACGTAACATTCCCCCAGGGCCAAGTGATTGAAACAGCTCGGGGTCGGGCGATGTCCCACCGAGTCTGTCTTTGGACTGGGGACGTAACATTCCCCCAGGGCCAAGTGATTGAAACAGCTCGGGGTCGGGCGATGTCCCACCGAGTCTGTCTTTGGACTGGGGACGTAACATTCCCCCAGGGCCAAGTGATTGAAACAGCTCGGGGTCGGGCGATGTCCCACCGAGTCTGTCTTTGGACTGGGGACGTAACATTCCCCCAGGGCCAACCAAATTGAACAGCTCGGGGTCGGGCGATGTCCCACCGAGTCTGCCCTTTGGACTGGGGACGTAACATTCCCCCAGGACCAAACAGCTCGGGGTCGGGCGATGTCCCACCGAGTTTGCTCTTTGGACTGGGGACGTAACATTCCCCCAGGGCCAAGTGATTGAAACAGCTCGGGGTCGGGCGATGTCCCACCGAGTCTGCCCTTTGGACTGGGGACGTAACATTCCCCCAGGACCAAACAGCTCGGGGTCGGGCGATGTCCCACCGAGTTTGCTCTTTGGACTGGGGACGTAACATTCCCCCAGGGCCAAGTGATTGAAACAGCTCGGGGTCGGGCGATGTCCCACCGAGTCTGCCCTTTGGACTGGGGACGTAACATTCCCCCAGGGCCAAACAGCTCGGGGTCGGGCGTGTCCCACCGAGTTTGCCCTTTGGACTGGGGACGTAACATTCCCCCAGGGCCAAACAGCTCGGGGTCGGGCGATGTCCCACCGAGTCTGCCCTTTGGACTGGGGACGTAACATTCCCCCAGGGCCAAGTGATTGAAACAGCTCGGGGTCGGGCGATGTCCCACCGAGTCTGCCCTTTGGACTGGGGACGTAACATTCCCCCAGGGCCAAACAGCTCGGGGTCGGGCGATGTCCCACCGAGTTTGCCCTTTGGACTGGGGACGTAACATTCCCCCAGGGCCAAGTGATTGAAACAGCTCGGGGTCGGGCGATGTCCCACCGAGTCTGCCCTTTGGACTGGGGACGTAACATTCCCCCAGGGCCAAACAGCTCGGGGTCGGGCGATGTCCCACCGAGTCTGCCCCTTTGACTGGGGACGTAACATTCCCCCAGGGCCAAGTGATTGAAACAGCTCGGGGTCGGGCGATGTCCCACCGAGTCTGCCTTTGGACTGGGGACGTAACATTCCCCCAGGCCAAACAGCTCGGGGTCGGGCGATGTCCCACCGAGTCTGCCTTTGAACTGGGGACGTAACATTCCCCCAGGCCAAGTGATGAACAGCTCGGGGTCGGGTTACGTCCCACCGAATCAACCGCTTTGGTCTGGGGAGGTGACATTCCCCAGAAACTAAGTCGAGCGCCCGGCTCAGAGACAAGCTACGCCCCACCGGAGCAGCTCTGCGAACCGGGGACATAACTTTTCCCCAGGTTCAGATGCCTTACCCTTCCCGGGGTCAATCCAGACCCCTCTAACTCATGCTAACCCCTGATGGGCCTTAAAAAATTACAAGGATGACAAGGAGCATAAAAGGAGAAGAAGAAAAAAGTAAATAGACATAAATGCATAAATGTATACGAATACAAGATTGTAATATTATTACAAAAAGTTTCCAAGTGTACATAGGGCCCCGGTAGGGGGTTACCCTTTCTCATGCATCCCGCGCAGGGGCAAGATTTTCTTCCTCAGTTGGTTCAGATGGCGGAAGGGGCGGCTCGGCATCAGGAGGAGGAGCTGCAACCTCGGCATCAGGAGGAGGAGCTGCAACCTCGGCATCAGGAGGAGGGATCTCAAGGCAGTCCTCGTCCACGGCAGGAACCTCCGATCCTTCTTCAGGAGGAACCTCGGGAGCCGGAACGACCGAGATGGGGGCGGGATCCATCACCTCCTCAGGTGGAGGAGGGATCCACTTTCGAAACTCGTCCTCAGAAATGTCCCCCTTGCAGTAACTGATGGCCGCGTAGATAGGGTCCATATTCAGGCTCGGCAGCACCATCGGTATCATCTCGGCACAGTCGCCAACTCCCTCGAGACGGATGGCCTCCTTCTCGGCCTCAAGATCAGCCTCTCTCTTTTCCAGCTCGATCTCTCTCTCCTCAAGATCAATCTCCCTCTCCTCGAGCTCAGTTTTCTTCCTCTCAAGACTGTCCCGGACCCGAGCAACCTCCTCATCTTTGCTCTTCAATTCGGCCTCAACCTTGGCCACCTTCCCCCTCAAGACCCCAATTTCGGATTGGGCAGCCTTCAGGTCCTCCCGGATACTATCAGCAAGTTTCCTTTCTACCACGGCAGCTGCTTTGAGAGCCTTGTTCGTTTTGAAATTCTCAACAGCGGCCGCCTCGTGATTCTTGATCTCCTCTTCCCGATCAGCCAATTTTGCCTCCACCTCGAGAGAGACGATTTTGGAGCCTCTGGGCCAGACCGCCCTCGGACAGCAGGGTCAGAAGAAGGCCCTTGTTCTTGGCCATAAGGTAGTTGGCCTGCACACAAAAAGGAAGGAAGAAGTTAAAACAAGAAAAGAAAGAACCAGAATCCAAAAAACCGAGAAGGAGAGTGAAAATACCTTGGCCATCTGAGAACTCATCTCAGCCACAACGCCTTCAGGAGATACGTCCTCGTACCTCGAGACCTCCTCCGGGGGAACCACCTCGGCCAGTTCATTAAAAGCCGGCAATAGGTGAGAAGTAGCCTCCCGGACGCCCTCTCCCAAGTCATCCATCCCGAGAACCACAGGGCCCTTCCGTTTCTTGGAGGAACTATCAGAGGACTTCTTTCCCCTGCGAATGTCTTTCTTCTTGACCAAAGCAGCTCCTTCGATCTCTCCCTCCTGGGCCAACTCGGCCTCCTCGGTCCCGAACTGACGCCTCCTCTTCCTAGGAGGCTTCGGCGGACTGGCCAGATGAGCAGATCCTGATGATTGTCCACCAGAAGGCGAGGGTAGTCCCCGAGCACTC
This sequence comes from Zanthoxylum bungeanum, assembly GCA_019454045.1. Classification (NCBI taxonomy): domain Eukaryota; kingdom Viridiplantae; phylum Streptophyta; class Magnoliopsida; order Sapindales; family Rutaceae; genus Zanthoxylum; species Zanthoxylum bungeanum. Next base: position 12,308 of record SKCR01036569.1, on the reverse strand, counting down.
GTTTGGACTTGTCCAGGAGATATGTTCTCAGCAAGATCAACCCGAGCCCGAGAAGCTTCAGCATCAGAATGACCGGCCTTCTTCACAGTGCCGGCCAACTTCTCGAGAAATTTCGGCCTCTTCGACATGCCTACAAAAAAAAGGGGCAGAGAAAATAAAGTCAAAACCAGAGCGTATGAACAGAAGAGAAAACAAGGAAGAAAGACATCAAAACAAACAAACAAGGAAGAAAGACATCAAAACAAACAAACAAGGAAGACAAAGCATCCAGCAGACCTCCACCAATCCGACCCGAGGCCTCCGGAGGGGCGACCCGAATAAGGCCCGAATCGACAAAGGCCCCATCATTAACCAACTCCTTCCAATGAGCAGCATACCTCCGAGCCCAATGTACCCGCCTCCGGACTTGACGAGAAACCTTGGGAGCATCTCGCCAACAAGCTGGGAGGAACCAGAGAAGTTAAAAAACCTAAAAGAAACTAGAGAACGGGAACAAAGAAAGAAATGAAATGGGTGTCAGACTCCTAACCTCCAGCCCGAAAGACGTCTGGAACCGAGACATCCTCCTCAAACGATCTCAGGACCCGACCCCAATCCCCAGTAGCCCAGAACCAAAAGTCCTTAAAATTCTTGTTAGAGTCAGGAAGTTTCTGGACGAGATTGGACGAGCTGTCATAGGCAGAGAGGTAATACCAACCATAATGAGTCTTTGGGTTGGATTTCAAACGATATAGCCTCTTCACTTCTTCCAAGCAAGGGACACCCAAACCTGCCCGATGCCAAACCACGTAAATACCGGCCACAATCCTCCAACTATTCAAACTTAATTGGCAAGGGGCAATCTCCATCTCAGCAAGCATCCAAGCAAAATAACGCTGCATCGGCAGACGTAGCCCACACTCGAAGAAAATAGGAAGAAGTGCCACCGAGCCCTCGTCAGGCTGACTGGCACGATCCATTGGGCCAGGAACTTCAAGAGCAATATCTATTGGAATGCTGTATCGTTGTCGCAACAGCTCCAGGTCATCCTCAGTTATCTTAGAAGGACGATTCATATCCAAAGCCGACGACCCAAGCTCCCCGGGCTCTGGGTCCTTCCGAGGAACCCTCTGATGATAGGAGTCATTCTCGACCTCGGAAGGAGTGGGGGTAGTATCAAGATCTTCTACACTAGGCGCCCCCGAGCCCGAGGAAAGCTCTTCAGCAGGGGGAGTTGAGATTTTGACAGGCCTCTCAGATGAAGAATTACCATCAGACATCCCTGACACCCAGAAAAACAGAGAAGGAGGGAGAATCAGTCTACGAGAAGCTACCCACGGTACCCGTACTAAACTAAACATAAAGTCTCTAAAGAAGTGCCCTAAAAGCAAAGACCCAGCAAAACTACAAGTCTCTACCTAAGCAAAACAAGCAAACGAAATCACAAAACACAACAAGAGAAGAGAGATCACTCAGAAGACTTACTTGTTTTTCTCAAAAGCAAGAAGCTATTCGCTGTGGAGATGCTCGTTCCTTAGGTGCTCGGCGCGAGGAAAGAGAAAATAAAGACAGCAATTGGGTCCCGGGAAAACGGAGTTAAAAAGATTGTAAGGGAAATTGCAGAAGAGAAGAAGAAATTGCCGAAAAAATGGAACAGTGAAACCCTCGTTCTCTTATAGTCGCCCTGGGGTGTATATCGCCGTCAGTTTTAGCGGGAACCCGGCGGATTTTCGACAAGTGTCGAAAGTTAGAAGAAACCCTAAAGTTGATTTGATGGGCATTTAAGAAGACGTGACGGTTGTGCGTCTCGAGGAAAGACGAGTGGAGCGGCAAAGAAAGAAAAATTCCTTTTTTGTATTCTGGGACGACTACTTACAGGGACAGTCAGCACACCCTCTTCCTATAGTTCCCGGCACCAACTCACATACTCGTTGGAACCGAGAACTAGGGGACAGATGTTGATGGTGTTTTTTGAGCATTACGGTATTCACAGTATTTGAGCCAGCACGACAAGGGCATAGGGGTAATTTCCGTTCTCTGGTTGACATTATGGTCAGACCGACCACGTTATGGTCAGACCGACCACATATGAAAAGACCGACCACATTATGGAAGGACCGACCACTTTGGTACAGATGACTAAGCATTACAGAGGGCGGCAAAGACACTCTCAGCATAGAAGGATCGCCATGACCGACCTCATGCATGCCGACCAGGTAGCAAGGCGTGTTCAGGAAGAAAGAGCATCCTATCTTTTCGGATAATGAGACAAAATTATCCTACTATCACGGGAAAACTGGTGGAATTAGTATTTTGATAGGAAAAAAGGAGAGTAAAGGTGACTTGAAATTAGGAAACCTTGTAAGAAAAGGAGATTGGCTCAACTAGGAAGCCTTGTAGGAAAAGGAGTCTAAATTCTGTTATTATAAATAGGAGGGCAGGGCATGTGTAAAAGGACATCTGAAAATCATCACAAGAGTGAGAGATTCGAATTGTAAAGTTCCAATTTGTAAGAGCGAAAGAGAGGCCTGAAAAGGTGTATTTGAGTAATAAAAGAGCACCACCCTGTTTGCCCGTGGACGTAGGTCGGATCCCAAAATCCACCGAACCACGTTAAATTGCTTGTCTGATTGTAGTATATTCTTATTTTCCGCTAAATTTGCTTTTAGTTTCCCATAACTAAACAAATTCACAGTTGGAGGAGGATTCCCTCGGAGGTGATATTCCTATATTACCCTGAGACCAAAATCCACCGTCAACAGCAGGATACTGACTTCAATTGAGATTATATGGGAATCGGAAAGGGACGAAGTCTTTTGTTTTGTTTTACCATAGATACTAAGTTTAGGAACTACCCTTCGGGTGTGTACTTAAATTAGGAAATTGTTGTAATATACTAGTTTGACTAGAGCATATTATCTCTATACGAGTACAACTCGTTGCGAGTATACCTTTATATTCTAGAACACTAAAGTGTTTTATTTTATAAGGATGATATTGAGATAAACACATTATATGTGAATAACAGTATTTATATTTTGAATATAAAATAAATTTCAAACATATAACATGACAAACAAATAGCTCAAACTGATTTGATCAGATGAGACTTATTTGTGGCAGTTATGTCTGGGACACAATTAAACAAGACTCATATATCCACACTTTGAAGAGTGGATACTAGGACGGATTTGATTCCATTCAAATGAAGTCTACGAATCTAGTTTATTGGGCAAAATGCCTAAAACACCTTTACTTCGTAAAAGTATAAGTGCCACCGATCTATTAGCCCTTGTTCATAGTGACGTAAGTGGGCCCATGTCTAGCTAGGCTAGAGGTGGATATGATATTCGTGACCTTTACGGATGTGGCATCGCGTTATGGTTGTGTTTCTTTTGAAGAACACAAATCGGAAACTTTTAGAGTTTCAACATGAAATAGACGAACAGATCGGCTAAAGTATTAAAACATCATGGTTTGACCATGATGAAAATACTTAAGCAATAAGTTTCTCATATACTTGAAAGAGTATAGTATTCTTTCAATGAGGACTCCTCCCGAAACACGTCAATTTGACGATGTGTCCGAACGGAGAAATCGATTTTTGTTGGACATGATAAGGTTAATCATAAGTCGCTCTGAGCTACCATTTTCCTTCAAAAGGGATAAACTTAACAGTGCAATACTTATTTTGAATAAGGTTCCATAAAAATCTGTTTGACATATTTCATATTAGATATGAACAGGAAAGAAATTGGGCTTTCTAACTCCTGATGATTTGAGAATGTTAGGCATACGTTTGGATGATACCAAACTAGAACCCAAATTGGATAAGTGCCTAATGTAATTGGTTATCCTAAGGAAACCAAAGTATAATACTTTACAACTCACTAGAGAACAATGTAATGTTGCTCACCATGCGGTTTTCCTAAGAGGAATACCGATATACAGTGGTAAGTGGGAGAATAGTAAAACTCGATGAAAATCAGAATTATATTGTTCAAGGCACCAAGTCCCTAGTGGAACACAAACAGTTCATCAAGGATGAAGCTATACCAATAATCTTCGAATACACAAGAACAACGTAGGTCGGAGAGAGTCAGAAACAACCTGGGGTATGAGTTTCTGATCTCACCTAAAGATGTCAATCTTATTGAGGAATACGAACTGACTACGTATGAGGAAATGATACAAGGTATCGACTCCTTATTATGGAAAAGGGCCATGAGTCCGAAATGGATTCCATGTATAACAACTATGTTTGGACACTAGTTGTTGTACCGCAAGGCATTGTGCCTATTGGTACTATATAAGTCTTCAAGGAAGACATACGTGGATGGCAACATAAACATACTAAGTTAGGCTTGTAGCCGAAAGATATCATTATCAACATTGTGTTGATTACAACGAACTCTTTTACCTGTTGCCACGTTAAATCCATTTGGATAATGCTTGCTGATGCTGCATGTTTCATTTATGAAATATGGCAGCTGAACCGAAAAAATCGCTTTCCTGAAAAGGAAACTTTTGGAGGATGTTTACAACATCCTGGCGGTTTTTTCATACCAAAACTAGCAAACAAGGTTTGCGGGTTATTCGATCCATAGAGGGATTGAAGTAAGCATTACGTCTTGGAACTAACGTTTTGGAGTTTTGAGTAATCATAATGGTGTATGATTTATTCAAAATGAAATGATTCTTGTGTATATAAAGAGGTTAGTGGGGAGCGCACTGACAGTAAATGTCCTTATGATAATAATATGTCATTTCTTGGAAATGATATTCCCATATTATAATCGGTGAAAGCTTGGCTTTCATGAAAACTCTCCGTAGAATTCTTGGGAGAAACAACCTTTATTCTAGGAATAAAGATCTACTGGGATAGATTTAAAATTTTAACACTCTCTGAGAACTCGTACATGAAAAATGTACGTGACCCGGGTGTCTCATACGCTTTGAGCATATGGAGTCACAAACAGGTCAATCCAAGTGATAGTCACTGGATTGATATTAAGAACATCCGTTAGTATCTTAGAGAACTAAGGATGATGTCTTAAACTATGGAGAAGGAGAACTTGAAGTGACCGGGATCACTACTGTAAGTTTCCTAACCGATAACAATAACGGTACTATACAGTTTGAATAACAGAACAGTGAGCTGGAAATCTTCCAAGCAAGATACTGTTGCCAAATAAACAACAAATGCGGGTTATTTTTGCGGCTGAGGTAGCAATAGAAGCCATTTGGGTCGATAATAAATCTAATAAGATTAGATATAGTTCTGTTAGAAGCTGAGCTAGGCGTAAGCAGAGACTAAAGAATTAATGGTCTCATCAACGATCCAGATATGTACTTCGACTATTCATCTGATTCGTTCGGATCATACATCGTGGCGATGTGATAATCGTATAAATCGCATCAGACGATAATCATGCAAATCCGTTGACGAAAGCCTTTCATCAGCAGTTTAAGCGAACCGTACATAGTTCGGGTGTATGACATTCGAGTGACTGGCTATAGGCCAAGTGGGAGATTGTTGGACAATTATGACCCATAGCGTCACTATTTGTACAAATCATGGTGTTGTTGTACAAATTAACTATGTGACAAAGGAAATTGCTCTTTTATCATTTGTGATTAGATCACCATAGATGTATAAATGATAGAAGGTCCATATGATTAGTTCCTGGATTGAGATGATATGAGACAATATCAATCCACGAAGGTTTAATCATTAAATATCCATAGTCGTAGTATTATCGAGATTGGACATCGATAATGCGGAATAGACTAGTATTACACTTGTGCGCGTTGTGAGGGCATAACGTCATAGTTCTCATATATTTGGGTATTGGATACTCATGCAAGTGTAATATGAGATTGTGTTTTACCGATGGTACGGAAAAAAGCTTCGCTCTGGAAAGACCCCTCGGAATTCCATTGGTAGTATGACTATGTGTCTATGGAAGTACGATATCAGGGTAGATGTATTTGGTCTTAACCTGAGACTTGCACCGCTAATACTTGCGACAATCAATATGCTTTGGTTTTGGTCGTCCAGGGCTTTAACCGGTTCTGAGTACGCCTCTGCTGGGTATATTGAGAATTGTAGTGTATTGGGTGTGATGTCAAGACGGAAGTATCACTCCAGTCATAGTGGAGATGATGTCACGTAGGATACGGTACTAGTGCTCTTAAGTACTGCAGTCATCGGGATATTATGACTAGGTCATTTATATCCGATAATAGAGACTAGTTACCAGACATCCAACATGTACTTCGTACGGGGCAGACACAGTTCCAGCCCCAGGCCTAGCACGTGACATTCGATACTGGATCGCAATACGTAATACTACGTATACTACGCCTGACATATATTATATATTCCAATAAGAATATTTCTGGAGAATTGGGTAGGCACGGTGCTTTGCTAGAAGCCAACCATGTCTTGTAAATCGGTAAGCACGTGGTACGAGGTACGCACGTATTCGGATAATCCGATGACCGTATTTACTGCCAAGATATCCATGGATCTCTTGGGTCGCTTCCCAAAGATTCACCGATGACAGTTGATTTAATTAGAATTAATCTGGGATTAATTAAGAGAGAGAATTAATCTGAGATTAATTAAGATGGAGAAAATTAATCTGGGATTAATTGAAGTATTATTTAATCTGGGATTAAATGTGTTCGAAAGAGAGAGAACGCGATTAATTTGGAATTAATTGGTAAAATAAATTTAATAGTTAAATTTGTTTTTTCTATTTAATTTATTCATATGGGCTAAAATTAATATATCAGATATATTAATATGAATTGGATTTCATTACGAAATTAAAGTCTGACTTTAATACGAGCGAACGAATTAATTTAGAATTAATTCGTAAACGACGTTCGTAATATATTTGCGAGGCATCGTTATTTAATTAAATTAGATTTAATTATTTAACGACGAAAGTTCGTTTAATCGGATTAAACGGATCCGAGCCACGACAAATATTCGTATAGACATTTTGAATTTTGAATTCAAAATGGTGGGGCCCACTTCACACATGTCACACATGTGAAGTGGTGGTTGGAAAGTGGTTGGCATTTATGCCAAAACCACTTACTTTCCAACTACTTGGTTTAGGTGAAACCAAGACTCCAACTACATGGTTTCGGTGAAAAGGGTAAATACCCTTTAACAAAACCCTAGCCCTCTCTCTCTCTTCACTTGTGTAATACAACACTTGAAACAAATGAAACCCCAAAATCCTCTCAAAGGTGCGTGAGCTTCATCCATTTTTCTTTTTGATTTTGTTGCAAAATCAACAAAGCTAGCACTTCATGGAATCAACTAAGGTGATAGGGAAACTAACTCAAGGGTTGGAATCATCACTCAAAGCTTGGATCTTGGAGATCTTCATTCACAACTCAAAGCTTGGAATCAACAAAGGAAGAATCTTGGAAACCAACTCAAAGCTTGGAATCAACAAAGGAAGGATCTTGGAGATCTTCTTCTCAAAATTTTAAAAGTTCAAATCCATTCAATGTAAGTAATTCCGCAACTTATAATGAATTTATGAACACCTTTTCTTGCTTATTAGATCCTTGGCATGTTCTAGGAACACTAACAACTGTTCCATAATCTTCTAATACACAAAAACCGCGTAGGTCGAAGAGAGTCAGAAAACAACCTAAGAGGTATGGGATTCTGATCTCACCTCATGTAGATATTAATCTTATTGAGAAATATGAACCAGGTACGTATGAGGAAGTGATACAAGGTATCGACTCCACTTTATGGCAATAGGCCATGAAGTCCGAAATTGATTCCATGTATACAACCAATTTTCGACACTGGTTGATGTACCAGAAGGCATTGTGCCTATTGGTAGCAAATGAGTCTTCATGGTGAAGACAGACATGGATGGAAACAAACAAACGTACAAAGCTAGGCTTATAGCGAAAGGGTATCGTCATCAACATGGTGTTGATTACGACGAAAACTTTTACATGTTGCCATGATTAAATCCATTCGGATAATGCTTGCTATTACTGCATATTTCGATATGAAATATGGTAGATGGATGTCAAAACCGCTTTCCTTAACGGAAACCTTTTGGAGGATGTTTATATACAACAGCCTGATGGTTTTGTCGAGCCAAAAGATGCAAACAAGGTTTGCAAGTTAAATCGATCCATTTATGGATTGAAGCAAACATTGCGTTCTTGGAACCAATGTTTTGATGAGATCATAATGGTATATGGTTTCATTAAAAACGAAGATGATTCTGTATATATAAGAAGGTTGGTGGGAGTGCACTGACATTGATTGTCTTATACGTTGATGATGTATTATTTCTTAGTAATGACATTCCTATATTAAAATCGGTGAAAGCTTGGCTTTCATTAAATTCTCCATGAAATTCTTGGGAGTGGCAACCTTTATTCTAGAAATAAGGATCTATCGGGATAGATCTAAAACTTGTTCACACTCTCCGAGAACTCGTATATTGACAGTGTTGAATAGATTCAACATTGATCAGTCCAAGAGGAGCTGCTTCCGGTGTCACAAGACATCTCTCTATCTAATGACATGTGTCCTGAAACTAAAGATTAGAGAGATACAATGAATCAGATCCCATTCGCTTAAGCAGTCAGATCGGTCATGTATGCCATGACATGTACGCGACCTGGTGTCTCATACGCTTTGAGCATATGTAGTCACAATCAGGCCGATCCAGGTGATGGTCACTGGATTGATATAAAGAACATCCTTGAGTATCTTAAATGAACTAAGGATGCATTCTTAGTCTATGGAGAATGAGAACTTGAGGTGATTGGGTTCACCATTGCAAGTTTCTAAACCGATAAAGACGATTGTAAGTCACAATCAGGGTACATATTTTGTTTGAACAACAGAACATTGAGCTGGAAATCTTTTAAGCAAGATATTGTTTCCAATTCAACAATAAAAGCGGAATACATTGATGTGGCTGAGGCAGCAAAAGAAGTATTTTGGATCTATAAATTCCTAATTGGATCAGGAGTAGTTCTGTTAGAAGCTGACCTGGGCTACATCACAGGCTAAAGAATTACGATCTCATCAATGATCCAAGTATGTACTTCGATGTTTTCATCTGATTCGTGAGATCGTACATCATGGCGATGTAAGGATCAAAAAGATCGTTTCAGATGATAACCTTGCAGATTCACTGACGAAAGCTATATCTCAGCAAAAGTTTGAGTGACCCGTATATAGTTCAGGTGTTGGACATTTGAGTGATTGGCTATAGGCCAAGTGGGAGATTGTTAGACAATTATGACCCATAGTATCACTATTTGTAAAAGACTTGGTGTTTTTGTACAAATTAACTATGTGACAAAGGAAATTGCTCTTTTATCATTTTGTAATTGGATTACATGGATATATAAATGATAAAAGTCCATATGATTAGTACCAGATTAATAAGATATAAGACAATATTAATCCACGAAAGGTTTAATCATTAAATATCCATAGTCGTAGTTTTATCGAGACTGGACATCGATAATGCGGAATAGGCTAGTATTACACTTGTGCGCGTTATGGAAGCTTAACGACATAGTTCTCATATATTTAAGTATTAGATACTTATGCAAGTGTGATAGGAGGTTTTGTTAGCCGTTGGACCGGGAACAGCTTCGCTCTGGATAGACCCATCGGAGTCCCATTGGTAGTATAACTATGTGTCTATGGGAATCCGAATCAGGGTATGTGTATGTGGTCTTAACCTGAGACTTGCATCGCTAATACTTGCGACAATCAGAATACTTTGGTTTTGGTCATCCGGAGCTTTAAAAAGTTCTGTGTACGCCTCTTCTAGGTATACTGAGAATCGTAGTGTATTGGGTGTGATGTCAAGATGGAAGTATCACTTCAGTCATATGGAAATGATGATCACGTAGGGATACAAAACTAGTACTCTTAAATGCTGCAGCTATCGAGATAGTATGACTAGGTCATATCTGATTACATAGACTAGTTGCTTGTGATCTGATATATGTTTCGTACGGGGCAGACACAATTCCAGCCCTAGGCCTATCATGTGACATCCGATACTGGATCGTATTACGCAATACATTGTATACTACGCCTGATACAGATTATATATATTCCATGTTGAATATATTTCTGGAGAATTGGGTAGGCACGGTGCTTTGCTAGAAGCCAACCATGTCTTGTAAATCGGTAAGAACGTGGTACGAGGTTCGCACATGTTCGAATGGCCCGATAACCGTATTTACTGCCAATATATCCATGGATCTCTTGGGTCACATCCCAAAGATTCACCGATGACATTTGACTCGAACATAATTAATCTGGGATTAATTATGAGAGAGAAAATTAATCTGGGATTAATTGCGGAAATAATTAATCTGGGATTAATTCGTCGAGAAGAGAGAACGTGATTAATTTGGAATAATCGGCAAAGTGATTTTAATAATTAAATTGGATTTTACTATTTAATTTATTTAATTGGGCTAGAATAATATATTAGATATATTAATTTAAATTGGATTTCAATACGGAATTAAAATTGGATTTTAATTCAAGCGAACAAATTAATTTTGAATTAATTCGTAAGCAACTATCGTGATAATTTTACGAGGCATTATTATTTAATTAAATTGGATTTAATTATTTAACGACGGAAAATTCGTTTAGTCGGATTAAACGAACCGGGCCTAAAGTGTGTTGAATAAGCCAACTTGAATTTTGAATTCAAATTGGTGGGACCCACTCACTTACATCATATGTCACTATTCATGATGGGTGTAGTTGGCTAATTAATGTTGGACTTTAACTCACAACACACACAACCTTTTGTAACAAGTTTTGGAAACTTAAAACACTATTCATTCTCTCAATTTTCTCTCCAAAACCGTGAGCTTCATGCTTCCAAGGGAATAAATTTTACTTCACAAATTGATCAAAGCTAGCACTTTGGGAGTCTTTGAAGGTGATAGGGAAACTCACCCAAGAGTTTGGAACTCATTCACAAAGCTTGGAGCTTCTACAACAAATAAAAAGTCTTGAACTTCATCCGATCATTGTAAGTTTTTTCCGCAACTTTCTTTGATTTTATTCACACATAAATCTTGTTTAGGATCCTTGGGCATGTCTAGGACAATAACAGATGGCTCTTATACATTTTCCAATAAAAGGTCTCTTGGTCATTTATCCTTCGAAACATGATTCGCAGACTGGTAAAGTTCCGAACTTAACTGGTTAAGACTCCGTTCTTTATCAATCTATCTATTCGGTCAAGGTTGATATTGTTGAGTTTCAATCAAGTCCCAAGGATCATAAATCATGCATAAACGAGTTGAATACATCCAAATGAGGTGCGGAAAAGACTCACATGGATCGGTTGGATGCGGCGAAGATGAAGTGCGAACTGCTCTCCCTTGCTCGGCAGTGAGCTGGGCATGTGGGGCTGCACGGCGTGGGGCTGCTTCCTCCTCCAAGAATCGGCCATGGGAGACACCATTGAAGCTCCAAGCTTCAAGCTTCCAAGCTCACGAACTCACTTCCCTATCACCTTTGTATTCCTCCATGAGTGTGCTAGCACATAGATCTTGCAACAAGATCTTTGCTTCTCCATTTAATTCGGTGAAAACCAGAAAAAGGATGAAGAAATCGGTCCAAGACCGATAGAGAAGATGGAGAGGTTTTTGGCTCCAAAAATGTGAAACCGTTAAAATAGGAGAGAGAGAATGAGTTGGAAAATAAAAAAAATGTAAAAGGTTTATATAATTTCCAAAAAATTTAATAAACCATTTACTTTTTCTATTTCAAAAAGCAAAGCATTAAATGCTTGTCTATCACCTCAAATCAATTCACATCAATCACTCAAATGTCACATCACTCAAAGTGACATGTGATTTGACGCTTGATGTGACTTGCGATTTTGACGCTTGATTTGACTTGCGTGCCGCACTCGAATTCGAAATGCGAATGCGCTCGCAAACAATCCCGGGCTCGGGTTCGCTAATTCCAAATTAACGAATTTTCCGTTGCTTCGTAATTAAATGATTACGCCTAGCGAATTCACTATTCACGTCGCTAACGAATTAATTTTAAATTAATTCGTTCGCCCGAATCAAAATCTAATTTCAATTCCGCGTCGAAATCTAATTTCGTTATAATATATCGAATATATTAATTTATCGATTAATTCCAATTAATCGTTCTCTCTCTTTAACGATATTTTATCCGAGATAAAATATCTTCGTAATTAATCCCAAATTAATTTTCTCTCTCATCGAATTAATCCCAGATTAATTAAAGTGCGAGTCAT